>JASFAT010002441.1:0-10053 GCA_031353405.1 Baronia brevicornis
ATATGAATATTTATACACTATACGATATAGAAGATGATGGTAATAGATGGACAACATTTTTTAATATTGTACCCCAGAACATAAAATTATCAATCCATTATAACATCAATACATTAGATAGGGTTACATCTAACTATGATTTCTTAACTGAATCTTTAAAAACTTAAATGTAATTGGAATTAATATATAATACGTTTAACTTCATATCATAATAACTATACCGGATTTCCATTTAAGGCAAAGTCAAAGTATTATATAGTACAATGTTTCTATTTAATTATTACTATTTATATACTATTTATATACCTCCGACACGGCGTCAGGCCGATGGAGTCTGCGATTTGCACAGATTCCCAATTATATTTTACTTGCCCGCGGGCCCTGACTACGATAAAGCTGTTAAAGCCAATAGGCTACCAGCATTAACATCTTCGAATCCAATAATATTACTATTTATTTAATTATTAATTATGTTAGCTTTAATTTCAATAACGAGGTTAAGAATAAAAAATAAAGTAAATAGTGTTAAATAGTTCGCGATGCCGTTGGAACAAATTAGTCAAACAGAAGTTAGTGCGCTCGATTTGCTGCTACTTGCGTTAGAAACTACAATAAATATGTAAACGCAATCAATATTCACATAATTGCAGCAACTCATGACCCTACTGTATTCATTGGCTCCTGTTTGTTTCATCGCAGCCACATACAATTATAATAATAACACTTCAACTGACAAAGTAGTCTGCGTACACAAGGTTTGGGGTAGTTATTTAATTGATAAAAACTTTCAAATCTCAAACAAATAATATTCTACGTGAACCATATTAAAACATTAAATTTGTTTTAAAAACCTGTATTTAATTAAATTAATAAATTCAATGAAAATCATTTTACATGCCGAAAATATTTCATTCATCAGCTTATATTTACTGTTGCCCTGAATATCAATTAAACTAAGTCAATTAGATTAGAGAAATCTAAATAGCATTTAGTTTAATCAAACCTCATACATATTCTATACAGTTAACAATTCTGAAGTTTACCAGATGTCATCCTTACCCTGAAGCAAATTTAAAATGGACGATCACATAAATCGCTTCAGTTTAAGTTATTTAAGTCACTTAAGCATTAAATGTGTGTAAATGTAATATTAAGCAAAAAGGTAAAAAAAGATAAACGTTTGTAAGGTAGTTCGTCACATTTTAAGTTAAAAATATCAGGATTACTTTTTAGACTTTTGTTTTTGCCCTTTTTGAAGAAATTGTAATTACTCCAAAAAAATGGGGAGGCATCACACGACCACCACACGTATTCAATGCGAATTTATGGGGCATTCTGACTCAGAATAAATATCTGTAGATCATACGTATATTTATTTAGAAGCGATAATTGAATCTGCGACTAATCACTCAAAAAGCCATAACTTCGCCACTGTGTCATTTAACCTATAATCTCTCATGATTTCTGCTTTGATTTTTTTACACAAAAAAAACTCAGTTTGACATTGGGCAACACCTATCCCTAAAACAATATTACATTCAATTTAGGCGAGCGATTATTATTCTATGTACAGTGTTTATATTGTTTATGTTAGTATTACAAAGTAGTCGCCCAATATAGGTGTACCGATGTATTCAAGGTTGTTACAAATAGGAGGCCCCCTCTAATGGCTCTACAATAACATATAACGGTAATGGTTTGATAAATGTTTTGTTTGTTTTGGTTTCGATCGTTTATCAAACTTTTATTCATTTTACTCATGAACAAAGTAAAATGTAATCAACGTATTTTATAAACATTGAAACTTTGCTTAGTGTACTGTGTTATATGCATCTAGAATATGTACTCGTAAAACTATTATCAGAATCGGACACTACACTACACTCGGATTAACTGGCAGTGTGTAAGCGAATTCACCTGCCCAGGACGGAGAATAGAGCAGTTCATTCCAAAATGGTTGATGTCTAACGGCAGTGGAATATTACAGGATATTGATAATGTTTACGATGACGATGATTAATGTAATATGTTTATTCTTAACACGATTTATACTTTAAAATAATCACATTATAACTTACCGTATTCTTCGTGCGAGAGTTGCGGGCTGCCCTCTCTTAAGGCATAGTCAGCGTCGTCGTCAACGGGCGCCGTCGTGCGCGCCCCGCACCAGGGCACGCAGCAACGGAAGACCCCTCCTCCGACCACCTTGGGGCCGTGTGCGCGCTACAATCCAAAGCGCTCGCGCTTGCGACGTTACACTGACCAAGCACAATCTCGCCTCCCACAATATAACGCTTTGAAACACCATTCGTAAAATCCACCTTAGATGTAACTTTTAAAAATCCGCTCGCGCCATCTAAAGGTATATGCTAGTACTCAAAGAAATAAGAAGGGTTGAAAAGTAACAAGTATTTACAAAGAAGTCCTAGTTAGGTCTTAAAAGGTAAGAAATGTGAGATAATTTTGATATGTCAATCAAAGATTGTGTTTTGTTGCGTTATTGTATCATTGTAAAAAAAACTGTATCAATTATTGGATAACACGGCAAGAATAAGAGCAATGATTAAAGACGTCAATTTAATTTGTGACTGCACTCCACCGTTGTTCCGCATAACAAACTACAAGTATATAAATACTGATTTTTACACATCTGAATTAATTTTTAACCCATCGTTTTATGTTGATTTACTAACTAATATCCGTTTGCTAATAAGTCACTATAGGAGAAATGCTAATTTATTAATTATAAAACATGAAGTAATTAAAATGTGTCGTAATCGTATTGAAAAATTTATAATTTTTTTTAAGAGTCACTTCTCATTATTTAAATAAACGCATATTAGATACTCAAAAACAAAAAACAAATATTTCATTATTCAATACATCCATTACTATCCATTATTACTCAATGGCCTCCCTCCCTCAAATTTGATGGACGTTACCATAATTCCCACTTTAGGCAGGGATTAGATGGATTTAGATTAGGGATTGCAGATTAGTTTTTATTACTTAGATAGACGCTACTGACCTACTGCTTTTTGCTTCCATATTAGCCTCGTAAAAAAACCCACGGGAAAAAATAGGATGACCCTATTCTATGCTAGAACCTACGCAGCAAGAAAAATCCAATATTTAATGACAATGAATTGAATTTATATGTCAACTACTGTCATTATCGAAACGCATTGTAAGAGCCACTAATAAGAGAATTTTTTGGATCGCTTCCAAATAGAACTGCGATCATTTCTCAATGATTTATTAATTTAAAGACAAAACATGCTGGCCAATGACGGGATATTAAAATAAAGCAGTTGATAAATAATGCAGATGTGCACTATATTCAAATTGTTTTATTAATGATATAAATTTATATAGAAACAGGATAAATATCCAATCTAGCTATACACATACTAGCAAAAATATATTTTTGACAAACAGAAAATTCATTCAACCTTGACAAGCCATATAATTTAGCTTTAAAATATTTTTCGTAAACTATATATACGTGTTTGTATGTGTGAAATACATTAAGAATTTATTTAGAGAATTTTTTGAAATATATGTACGATATTTAAATCTAGAGACATGAGTTTATCTCCCATTACTCTATCGACCAATCAGTGTGAAATATTGTAGACTAACAAACTGATTATTTAAAGAATTTTGTACACTTTTATAAACTGCTTATATTTTAACATTTTACACAAATGGCATTTAAATATAATATTTACTCGTATATATTTAGGATTTAAAGTTATATTGTTATTTAGGATTTATTTTAATACCTACTTAGTTCTTTAGTTACGTAATATATTACAAGCAACAACTACTTGCAAAGAACTTGACTAGTTTGAAAGTAATAAGTTCTTGCTAAAAGAATATTTTTAATGAAATACCTAGAAAAAGTACCCATAGAGATACGTGACCTCAATTTGTAATGTAAATTTCAGAACACGCCCAAATAGAACCAACCCATTGATTGACCGTAAGTCGATACAATGAGCATAGTAATAAAACGGCTAGTTGATTAAACTAAAATAGGTTCTGTATGAATTGACAGCTGGCACCAATATCTAGTCATCAAAACTCACATACATTCAATTACTTCTAGTTGAGCGCTCTCCGAGTTCAATTGCTAAGTCATTTTTGTTGTCATCATCGCTAACTGCGTAATGATGTCCTCACATTTCGTACTACACTCCTGTAGTTCGTGAACAGCTAATTTCGTTACATAAAACAACAACCTCACGTTTTTATCGTAACGTTACTTCTCTCACTAAATTGTGTTGGTGCTCATAATTTAAGCTTAAGATAGTCTGCATAAAAAAGATAAAATAAGCAGCTGCTTATTATAAAATAAGTCGTAAATGTCTACAGTGGTTTGATATATTTTACTAATGCCCACAACTATTTTTAATCTACATACTAACTATAGCCTGAGATAAAACGAAACGTTTAATATCTTATCACAGATGTAGTAACATAATCTCCGTGTCGTTGGTTTCGGTATTATGTTTTTTTACCTTCTATGTAAGCGACTGTCGCCTTAATCTAAACATTATATATACAAAACTAACTTGAGTATTGTTTATGGTTTCAATGTAATAATTATTCATATGTATTTACTAAAATTACATTATAATTTACAACGGAATTACGTTGTCTGTGTTTGCAAACATTCAACAAGTAACCATTACTGAAATCGATATCCACATCAGGTACAATTTACTTTTGTATGTTTACAATTCATTCTTTGTTTATACGCCACCTTACTCTTCTCTCATTCACTTTCAACAATAAAAAAATGAAATTATAAACAATTTACACAAATATATAAATATTAGTTTAATTTTTTAATCATAGGAAAAATAGAACATCAATTTTACCAATGTCTAAAATAGCATAAAGTAAATAGCCTTAGCGTTTTATTATGATCAGGTAATTAAAAATTTAATTCTCTAGTGTTTCTACTCCATTAGTGACTGATTAGGAAACGCATAACGTAGCGATTACGATCACTCACAGAGAGACATGTAATCATGTAATATGTACCCAGAAATCTATAATTTCACAAGGCTCTACAAATATGAAGCAATGTTCCTGTATCACATTGCACTAGACAGTAGCGTAGCGCGGCAAAGCGGGGGAACAGTGCGCAGCTCGCGATCTGGTAGGAATCCTACGAGTGGCGAAGCCTACGCCGACCGCACAGGGTTGAAGACACTCAGCATCGCATTGCCACACGTCTAAGACTACACATGATACGCGGAGAGGCAGTGAGGCGGCGAGGCGTCCGGGGCACGCGTCGGAGCGGCCCTAAGCGTCGCGACGGCCGGCAGACCGCGACTGGAGCGATACTGCGCGTCACAGCCTAGCGAGTAGAGCGAGCAGGACGCAGATACAGTTCTATTCAGCGCTCGACCTACGATTCTAGCCCTTGAACCTTACCACTTAATTCGCATTTAGCTTGTTCAAAGACCGTCCCTTATGTTTTTGTGTGGCCGCTAAAGGGTTTTCACCCCGCGATGTTTTCAGTCCCATGAGCGGTGTTACTTGGGCGCCAGAGATAGAGATGCTGGGTAGACTTCCCTACAGCCCGTTTCAATGTTATATCCACTATTGAGCGTGCCTTTGACTCGTTGTTTGGCCGTGAACGTTTCTCGACTGTAACACAACCAGCCTATTTTACTGTATTATACCTGCGGTACTCATCTCTGCTCGCAGACGAAATTTATAAAATAACAGGTTATACAAATTTCTCCATATAGAAGTAAAATAAACATATCCTATAAAAACCTTTATATTTACTATTTCTTCTAATGTCTTATTATATTTACTAATGTCTTAGTGTAGTTTTAAAAAAGTATTAGAAACAATTCTTTAAAAGAAATTAAATGACTTTGATTATAGAAATACATATAGACTTGAACTATATAAATACATATAAAAACATGAATTTATTAATACCAATCAAAGATATAAATTAATATATATTTAACTTATGCAGCCTGATGGCTACGGGATGGTGGAAGTGGCGCCAGATATCCATAACGTTACTGTAACAATTGTCTATTAACAAACCGTTAGATATATATAACATTTATTTAATAACTTGTAAGTGGATTTAAAAGCTGTTAAGGTTAATGGTGTAATTAAAATACAATGCGACGTAAGGAAGTACGTGCACAAGTGATCATACCTGTAAGAGCTGAATTTTTATTGATATCCATATAATACTTCCGTCGGGAACGTTAGTTATTATCTACATTATGATAAATATAACTTTTACGGCCCATATATGTCCCACTGCTGGGGACGGGGCCTTCCCATTTTCCACTTCGTTTGTTACTTAACTCAAATACTTATAGGTCACAATTGACTCCGGAAGGAATAGCTTTGCCACTGCGCCATTTAAGTCGTCATTTTAGTACAATAAATAAATCTCAGTGTGATTGTAAATAATGGCACACTTGACATCTTGCTCTCTGTGCTCTGTCACCTGCTCAGTAGATGTCCTTATGAGGGCAACGGATGATGCGGTATCATTGGTCAACCTCTGAGCTGGTAGCCTCTGATTGCTGACTCGATGAAGAAATGTGCTAAGTTTGTTTGATAATGATGTTTTATGGAAGAGATAAGCAAACAAGGAAGTAGCCACGGCCCATGGGCATCTGCAATACTAAGGATGCAGCAGATGCATTGTTTACCTATATATTATAGTTAGAGGATGTGAATAAAGGGAAAAGAAAGTAAAATTTAAAATCAATTTAAATTTTAAAAGTTTAATCCCTACCATCTGGATGAGCGGCCCATTCAGTATGGTGCGTTTTTCCAGAAACTTCTTTTTACGCACCATTACCCCGTGGAACCAGCTACGTCCAGCGTTGTTACCAAACCGATACGACAATGAAACACCGGCAATACTTTTGCAATGCCTATGGCAATTCCTATCCCATAAAAAATATAAAGGAAGGAGAACGGACTTGGGCTCCCAATTCGCCGTACTTAACCTACGACACACGATAACAAAGTATAATGTTACCACTAAACGCCTATATTCTGTGATGATATGGTCCTTCTCTGGTCGAGCCGGCCCATTCGAAGCGTAGCATTATATTATCGATTTAATAGTGGTAGAGTTACACCACTGTTAAATCGATGATATGATGTCATATATTGTTTAGTTTTGTTACAGCTTTTGCATATTTATGTGCACAATATGATTGAACAGAAAATATTTATTATATATTTTGTATAAAGTCTCACTATTCAGAGTCTGGTATCGTGCCTATCAGCCTTTAATAAGCGTGGTGGGTTTGTGTACAAACATTTCTTCAGAAATGGAGAGACCTACTAGGACATGTATGCGTACCCAATGACCAAAATGTACTCAAATGACATGGAAGCAACATATGTAGTTGTAGAGTCGAGATAGATGGGTCCAACTTTCATTAAAAATTAGCAGAATGATCTAGTTATGTTTGTTCAGACAAACGAAATATAAGATTATACAGGATCATTCATAATCATTCATACATAAAAAATTTTATCTCTCTATACAAAAACAATTTTTACTGGCATAATATAGCATGTGGTGCGTAAATTTAATCAATATCAAGAGACTTATTAAAATATACAAATTGTTATTACGCTTAAATTTTACACAAAATTTATCCTTTTCATATAATTATTTTGTTCTTAAGAAATAAAAACTAGGCTAATACAACTCGTGCTGTTTACACACCATATATCTTATTACATTAACTAGCGTAAAAAACATTTACATAGCAGCTATACTACGTTTCATGCCTAAATTATACGGGTTACTTTTATCTCTATTCATGCCATTAAGCTCTTATGAGAATATATAATGTGAACATAAAAGGTACATGAGTTACCGTGTGATACATTTTTAGAAGGTTTATAAAAAATATAATATCCAAACGAAATGTATAGAATTTTATACTAATATTTCGTTTGCTTCCATTTTTAGTTGCATATTGTGACTATAATTCAGTAACGTCTACAAATATTTAAATGAATATATATATATATATATATATATATATATATATATATATATATATATATATATATATATATATATATATATATATATATATATATATATATATATATATATATATATTATATATATATATATATATATATATATATATATATATATATATATATATATATATATATATATATATAAACATTAATATTCATTATATGCAAATAATAGATATAATGCAAAATAAAAGAAAAATTAATGATAGTGTCACACCAAACCTTATATAAAAAGTTTAGTCTAATAACAATGTATTCATTTTATACACCTGCAAAAGCTGAAACTGATCAAAAAGTATCCACACTTGAAATTTTAATTATTGGATATAAACTTATAAAGAAGATTTTTACTCTAGCAATGTTCCAACTCACACAATCCAAACTGACGAGTTTTATAAACAATCATTCACAGTTCATTCATCACTTGCAGCTAAAACTAACAATATTATACACGGAGATGTAAGTTTATAGGGTGTGTAATATATCAGCATTTTACAACTCAATTTTTTATTCTAAGTGGTTATACACTGACACATCAAACAGCCAATGTGACCTTGCTGTGAAAGCTTATTGATCCAACTCATGAAATCCCATAAACAAATCAATTTCAAACAGATTGGTGAACGATACCCGTAATAAAGTAATGGTAAAGGTATATTTAAATACCTCAACGCAAACTCTTCGTATCTACGTAACAAACACATTAACGAAGCGTTTACTTTGGCAGCTGCGTGTGGTATATAACTGTCACACCTGTGTATCCTGACTTTGCGAATAAATAATGGCTGGTTGGATTTATGTTTCGATGACTTTTACCTTTGTTAAATGACAGCTGTCTTTCTATTATATCTTTTTTAATGTTTAAACATTTCCTTCTAAATAATTTGTTAACAAATAAAAAAAATTGTTAACAAATTTGTTAACAAATATCTAGAACAAACTATATTTACTTGTCTTGCTTGTTTTTAATGTTCTCTTATACGAGATATTTTTCGCATCAGCTTTGTTCGAACTAGAAGCTCGTTCAATTCAGTTATCATTGCATCGCTCCAACGATACCTAGGGCGAAAGACCGAACGTTGACCGGACTGTAGTCCCATGTTAACTATTTTGGTAGCGCGATATTCTTCCATCCTCCCTAGGTGCTCGAAGCGACGGAATTTACGTGGAAGTATGCCATGGGCTACAAACAAATTTTTTTTCTTCTCTGCCTGAGCCTCCCCATTTCTATTACGTTTGTTTTAGGCGGATTGACCAGTACCCTGACTCGGAAAAAATATCTGTAGACCATATATACTCGTAAATTTACCCGAACACAGAAATTGAATTAGCAATCCTTGACTCCAAAAACGGTAAGTACGCCACTAAACCAATTGGATCATCTCCATTGAGCCAATTAGATCGTCAAAATATACAGCTAGAAGTTGCAGTAACTGATAATGCAACAAATAGTTGGAGTTGCCTACCGTCATCAATCTTTATGGCATGCACAAACAAACAATGAAAAAATTGTGTGAATATATTTTATCGTTCTCAATTCAGCTTTAAAAATAGTATACTATTTTAAAATTAAATTATTAAACTATTAATTATTAACATACTAAAGGGTAATAAAATATAATTTTACACAGATGTCTGACATACGTTCATGCTATTGCGTTTAATCTTAAAGATGATGAAAATTTTGTCTCATCTAGGTTTTACGACTTCAAAAACTACATGGAAATAACACATTATATCCGTATTTAAATTATTTTAATATTATTATATATAAACACAAATAATTATAATAATTTCGTTCAAGTCATTATGTGTATATGGTAAATTAATCTGGCCATAACACATTTGATGAAACAACAAAAATAAATACTACTTATCCTATTTATGATACCATCCGTAGTCAACGGAATATATCAGAACCCTAATAGACATATGTATGTAAGCCTTTTTTATTTGCGTCTGATCTTCCGCCGTTGACTC
>JASFAT010002576.1:0-10215 GCA_031353405.1 Baronia brevicornis
TATGAATATTCATTCCATATTTTTTTAAATCTAGGAACTTTGAAGTAATTGAATGCTTTAAAAGACCGAAAACTTTCATTTTATGTGTGTGCAAAATATCGTCTATATTATCTATTCACTGAAAGTCCTCGATAATAATCATAGTTTTTTTTTAAATAATTTTAGGGAGAATGGTATTCATCATGTTTTTATGACCAAGTACACCCTGACGATGTGGAAAAGGTACGAGAACAGTTAAGCACACAAGAGCCGCAAAATACCGGACGAATTTTGGATCTAAAAACGGGAACAGTTAAAAAGGAAGGTCATCAATGTAAGTTTACAATCATAGAATATGAAATTATAAATTTACTTACGACGCCAATCCCATGTTAATGCATTAATGCATTAACATATACTCGATTCCAACGTAGGAAAAATATAGTTTACCATACAGATAATTCTATTACGGATAGTGTGAATCGATTACTTAGTTAGGGTATTGGAGGAACGATGTACAATTAGCTGACGCTTTTGTAAATATCCTAAATTTTAGGATATTCAACGAAGAGAATTTTCGAAGAAATGAGTTTAAGGACCTAAAACTCACTACGTCGAGAACTCTGTCATACTTTGATCACAACCTAATTATAATAAAAATGGTCTCTTGATATTTTTCACACGAACTTTAAATTATTCAAAAATAATGCTCTCAAACTTATTGAAAATACAATATTATATAGTTTATACACATAAATAACTCACAAATACACACACACGCACAAATACACACATAAACACACACACACACACACAAATACACACTCACAAATACAAACACACACACACACACACACACTCACAAACACGAAGAAACTTTGGCGAGATAACAGGACTACAAGTTAGCTTATGAACTGTGAGGAGGAGGCTTTTAGCGGCTGATATACGCAGTCGACGACCAGCACGGGCCTCCAAGTTACTCCGTGAGCACCGGATTGCGCAATTGAGGTTCGCTAGAAATTGCTTGTTTTGGACACTAGGTAACTGGAGTACCGTACTCTTCTCCGATGAGGCTCGAATTTTTCTGCACGGTGAGGACCGATATCGGCGAGCGTTACTAAGACTAGGGGAACACTATTGACGTAAGTTTTGAAGAAATCACGGTCAGAGGTCGATATTCGTCGTTTGGACTAGCCAGCACGGGGCCCCGATCTTAACCCCATTGAGCATGTAAGGGACCTCCTAAAAAGGCGAGTACGATCTGTCCAACTACTTCCACAAAATATCAGGGAGCTTGAACGTGTGATCTCGGCTGAGTGGGGAACACATTTCGCAGGACACCACCAAAAGTTCGGTGGAAAGCATGCCAAGACGATTAAATGATTAAATGTGAGGTCATAATCGTTATTTCTTTTTAATGTCATTTATTAAAGCACCATAAAAATACTCGTAACCTTAATTTCACTATACCAATATAAATGTCCATTTTCACACGGATTTCTGTTAGCATTGACTAAAACACCGATTCTAGGATTTAAGTATTAAAAAATAAAGAAATTTCTAGTCATCTAAGCTAATGACATACTAAAAAAGGAGTTTATAATATCACAAACGTGAAATTTAAGAGAAATGTATCAGAGGTTAATGTTCCAATTGTTCTTTTCGTTAAATTTAAATAATACTTGTGTATATAATGTAAATCCTTCATTGCCAGTACGATATGTTAATATTTTTTATATAATTATTTTTATATAATAATAAATCTTTCAAAGTAAATGAATCACGTATTGACTACAGCAAAGAGCTTAATTACTTGTCAATGTTCTAATATATAAAAATCTCGTGTCATATTGTTTGTTATTGAATTCCTCCGAAACGGATTGACCGATTTTTATGAATTTTTTTTTTGTATATTTGGTAGGTCTGAGAATAGCTCGTAAACCTATACAGAGAAATAATTTATATGGCAAAACAACGTGTGCCGGGTCAGCTAGTTATATTATCTGAATGTAATATTGGTAAGTAGAATCTTGTGTGTCTATTTCACATTTGGCAAATTGTTCACACGCAGCGTCGATGCGGCAAGTGATGGGTTCACGACGTGGCTTCATCTGTCGTATGCGCGTGGGCGGCACCGCGGAGAGCGCGCACCTCGGGCGGCTGCGAGCGCGCAACTCGCTCGGACCTTCACACGACGGTCACAATTATGCCGTGGTACACTGCACTGGATATATTAAAAATTGGCCCCCTACAGGTAATATAAGTTAAGCCATTTAACGTACGCGCCAGTTTGTTACCACTTAAATTACTGATACTAACCCGATAAATACATGCGAAATCATTAATTTAAATGAAGCAAAAATTATTTTGAGAAGAAAAGAATTTTGAGAGCTACGATCAACTATTACATATTAACTGCATTTATAAGATATTATTAAATATACGAACGAAAGAGTTATATTTGAACAGTATTTCCAAACGGGCATATTATGAAGTAAGTTTCCGCTGAATTTATATTCAGCTATAGCTATTTTGCGGTGACGAAGGTTCCAAATTGGCGTTTACGTTTTTTTAATAAATTCTATAAAACACAATATTGTTGTTTTTAAAATTTTAAAAACACAATTTTATGTTTGTGGGACATCAGATTTGTTTCCAGGTATGCAAATGGATCGACCCGTTGAAGACGAGCTTCATGCCTCTCATTGCTGTCTTGTTGCAATTGGACGGTTGCAGGTAAACATGTAACTTAAAATATATTAAAATAAACATTTAAATAACGATAGCACAAATTACCGCTGAGGGTGCATATTTTTTCTTATATTCTTTTTACTTATGCATAAAATAATAGCCGAAAGTGTCCGAGCGCAGTACGTCGATAGCGGATCCAATTTATTAGCCCAGGGATAAAGTCTTTTCGCATAAATAGTATAACTTAAAAACTTGCAATAAAATTTCTTTGGCTGTACTCTATGGAAATTATTGTATTTGGTCTTAGTGTCATTAAAAAGGTTACTTTTAAAAAAAATTAGTAGAATGTTGTTTCCAACTATTTTCATTTGTTTTTCTTATTGTATAAAATGAGTGAATCTAATGAAGAAATTCAACACATTTTAAAATATTACAAAAAGGAAAAAATGCAACGCAAGCCGCGAAAAATTTGCCACATTTATGGACCTAGTGTAGTGTCATTACTGACTTGCGAGTAGCGCAAAGTTATGATAAAATGGACGCTATTCTTGAAAAAATGGAGCAACATCGGCATATCAGTAGTTATGACGTAGCTGAAAAACTGGAAATTGACCACAAAAGTTTTGACCCATTTGCATAAAGCTGGTTATACAAAAAAGCTCGATATTTGGGTGTCACATGAGCTAACTGAAAGAAATGTAACGTGTACACATTTGCGATTCTTTACTGAGACTATAATGAAACTGAACCGTTTTTGAAGAGATGCGGTCGACCAGGCTCCACAGACTAGCAAAACCTGGTTTAACTCGCAATAAGGTGATGCTGTGAGTATGGTGGGATCGGAAGGGCGTTATTGATTATGAGCTTTTACTGCCAGGCAGAACCATCAATTTAGATCTCTACTGCCAACAACTGAGATAATATTAAAGCAAGAAATTGAGAGAAATAGGCCGGAACTGATCAATAGTAGAAGTCTTTCATCCCCAAGCCAAGGTATTAATGCATCCGCCATACTGCTCTGACTTTGCACCTTCAGATTTCCACCTGTTTCGGTTTGTGCAGAATTTTTAGGCAGCGCCAGATTAACATAAATAGAGGATTGCTAAAACTACTTGTCGCTTTTTTTTATTAGAAGTTCCAAAATTTCTACAGCAACTGTATCATGTACCTATAAGATGGCACAAAGTCATCGAACAAAATGGCACATATATATTATAATTAAATGTAAATTAACTTTTAAAAAATGTCTTGAGTTTTCATATGAAATGCGAAGAAACTCTTTCCCCAATCTATTATTAGTATCGTTATACTTTCACAGGTAACGTCAACTCCCAATGCGTCAGAGAATAGTCTATGTAGCGGGGGAGTTGAGTTCGTATCGCGGCATTCTGTGGACGGCCGTTTTACATTCGCTGACCAGCGTGCCACACAAGTGGTTGGATACGCACCGGCCGACTTGCTGGGCAAGCTATGCTACGAATTCTACCACCCAGAAGACCAACAGCATATGAGAGATAACTTTGATCAAGGTGTTATGTTTTTATTTAATAAAAATATATTGTCACAATAAATACTTCCATCGATACTATGTTAAAGCATACATACACGTGCATGTGTATTACTGTTAGGCTTACGGTCTTATACACGGGTCTTGCATCAACAGTAGTGGGGGTACGTCGGCTTAATGTTTTGCGGTATTTTTTTTCAATTTACTGCCGCCAGAGGCATGACGACAGACGACAGAGTAGCATATGCCACTTTTGTGACGTTTAATATAACCAAATATAATTAAACGAATACAGCGATAAACTAATCAAACGAGTCGCTTGTCACTTAACCGGCGTGCACCAATCGATAGCAACGACGTACAGCGACGTTGACGCAAAAGAAAAATTATGATACGATCACACTAATCTCTCACCCTAATCGATTTATATTCCATAATACTCCACCACAATTTAACAATATAACTGATAATAATATAAGGATATAGAAATGAAATAAAAATAAAACAACGTCACGCTTGTAAGTTGGCGGGAAAAGTCCACATAAAATATTTGACAGAACAATTTGACGTTTATAAGCAGTCATCATAATCGCCGTGAAATAAAAGACACATGGTTAACAATTTTCAATTCAATCGCACAAAATTGCTCATTTTTTAATACCTTTGAATTAACAAAATATTTAATTAAGAATCATTAAACATTAATTATACCACTAAACATGAATTAAGGATCATTATATCGTTGCAGTGCTCAAACTCAAAGGACAAATAATTTCCCTTATGTATCGGTTTCGAACGAAAAGCAGAGAGTGGATATGGTTAAGAACGTCCGCATTTGCATTCCTGAATCCGTACAATGATGACGTTGAATACATTGTATGTACAAACACATTGGCCAAGTAAGTTATTTTTTTGTTTCTTGTTTTGTTTATTTTTTTTTATGTCAAGAAATTTCTCTAATACTATTTTATATCTGAACTTATGACAATAACTTTCATTCGATTTCTTAATAGTTTAAATTGCTATATTTTGCATATCCGTGTACAATTTGTGGGTTATGGGCCTTTGCAAGTGTTTTTAAAACAGTAAATGTACTTTTTTCTATCTCATTCGATTATTTTTAACTTATTTATCAAATAAAAGCGATTTCTGTAAAAAAAAATTACTGTGGATCCGGAATTTCCGTCTACAGAGCTGTTAAACTTGAGTCTTGTTTGTGTTTGAATTTTCATC
Organism: Baronia brevicornis; assembly: GCA_031353405.1. NCBI lineage: Eukaryota > Metazoa > Arthropoda > Insecta > Lepidoptera > Papilionidae > Baronia > Baronia brevicornis. The sequence goes on from JASFAT010002576.1 coordinate 5,411, forward strand.
AATCTACACCAAAACTGCAGAAGGTAATGTAGATGCCTATCAGTTATCAGTTATCAAAATAAACACTTCGTTGATTGCTTAGGAACAAGCACAACACTTAATAGTTCAATATGATTTTCAAAATAAATTTGATACTATTAACACAATTCCAACCCCCAAAATACTTAAGATTTCGAAGGAACAAAAGCCACTTTTACTCTAAGTATTTATTCTACAAAAGCGACAAACAATAAGTTATCTCCGGCTTATCTTTTATGCGTTAATTAAAAGGGTTTTAAATATAAATATAAAAGCTTTCAAAACTAACTTTTACGTCTTCCGGAATGAGAAGTTAATAGACGATTAATAGAGTCAGGCGTTACTTTGCGGAAATCCATTACTTTGTGGACAGTCAGAATTTTTACATAGCTAAGATCCACGACGAACAAACAGAAATAGAAAAATAATAATGTGTTTTTTTTACTGGAAGAAGTGAATATACAGGGAACTTAAACTAAACCTTAACGAAAAACGGCCATCAGCAACACACCTCTCGACCACTCAACCACTGTCAACATTTTTCTATTTTTGTTTGCTCGTCGCGGATCTTAGCTAAGTAAAAATTCTGGCTGCCCACAAAGTAAATAGACCACCAAATATGATAACATTTTTAGAGTTTAATTACTCAATATTGTATTATAGCCGGTCACTGGGCAGCGCAACTGGGGAGGCAGTCCCTGAAGAGAGTTACGACTACCATCTTCGTCAACGCGATGTATACCAAGCGCCAGCGCCACCATTGCACCAACAACATCACGCCACACCAGGTAACACTTGGATATGTTGAAGTTACTAGCAGGGCGGATATTGAATAAACGAATATTTAAGCAATTGTTTGAACATTAAAGGTTAAGATATCATAGAAAATCTTTTTATATCAAGCAAAACGGAAATATTGCATTGAAATCGCCTAACACATTACTAAAATATAATGTAACGTATATTTAAAATATACGTGTAAAATACTATCTTATTTGAGTCCTGATGTTATACTTAAAATTATAATATGCATTATAACATGCAATTATAATATACAAAATAATTTGACTCAGAAAATATAAATCTACTAGTAGTTTATAGTATAACAAAAGTTGACGATATGGATAAATATACCTTCATTACATCATTGTATTGTGAAAATACATTCATTTTTCATCTTTGTGAAGAAAAGACGCCTTCACAAAGAGAACAATTTTTGAAAAGGTTTTATATTTTCATACACCAAATGACGTTCAATACAATATATTTAAGATATTTGACTAATAAAGAGTTATTTCTTTTCATATTACCAACGAATGTAAAAATAAAAATATAGCTTTTTGGGAGCTCTACAAACCTTTATGAGGGATTGTTGTACGTTAATTTTAAATCCTCACAGTAACACCACTTGATAAGAATATGATTTCAACTTAATTTTACTTTTTAAATTATTTTTTATTTACAATAATCAAAAGGTAGGTATATCACTCTCAAACCCCATGACAGCAAACGCCAAGGTGCATAACATCATTTTCTCACACACCAAGTTACCAGTATTTGAAATTTAAAATACATAAGCATTAAATATTTTCAACACAAACACAGCACTCCTAAAATAGGCAAAATGCCTATCTATTGTACTGCATGGCGCTGCTGCCTTTTAAATAATCAAATATGAATTAGAATAGTGTGCAATTTTGCAGTATCAGGTGGTGGGGTGGGGGTGGGTGCACGGTCCCCAGGCGAGGTGACGGGGGGCGCAGCGTACGCGCACTACGCCCCCGAATACTCGCCGCACCGTCCCGCCAACACACCGCCGCACACGACCTGGACCACGCTGCGTCCCGTAATTATCATTATTTTCAAGGGCGGGTTTTATCCAAACGGACATAGAGCTAGAACAAGAGCATTCTTGAAACTTTTCCAGCCAACTTAAATCAGTGACATTACATTTTTATTTCATTTTCTTAATCTTATATTATCGTCAGTTATATTGTTTCATTGTGGTGGTTTATTATTATACAATATAGTTCGATTAAGGCGTATAAGTGAAGTGATATGAAATATATGCGTAGTTCATGACTTTTTAAGTTGACTGAAAAAGTCCATAGAAGGTTTTGGTAAAAAAAATTTTAAATTAATAAATTTTTCAACCTGTGCATTCTGCCTGTTCTCTCTAACGATGCCGAAACGTAGACACTGACGGTCCCTCTCCTTCACAAGATCAAAGTCGCTCAGAGAGAGTTTTTCTGGTGGATAGAAATAAAGAAATTTGCCAGAGAAGCAGAGTTACCGTTAGAGATAGGTTTTCAAGTTAGCAGACTGAAGTGGCAACGGGCTGGACACGTTTGTCAGGGAACCGACAACTGTTGGAGTAGACGAGTGCTGGAGTGGAGACAGCTTCTCGGCAAACGTAGTGTGCGACGACCCTCTGCTAAATGGAGCGATGATCTGCGCAAAGCGGCTGGCAGAGACTGGATGCGTGTAGCCTAATATAGGGCTAGGTGGCGCGTCTTGGTTGACTCCTATGTCCAGCAGTGGACTGCCGTGAGCTGATTTTAATATTGACAAACATAATGTATATACATGTATGTATCCACAACATGTATACACACTATGCTACTTCTCAACATTGTAACCAACACGTGTTATGCCTTGTCTTCGCTAGCATCACGTGTTTTATTTTTTACAGTTTTTTAGCTTAATAAATTTTATTTTTGCGTTTATATAATGACAGAGCGGTGGTGGCGCAAGTGGAGAGAGTTACGCATATAGTGAAGCAGGAGCAACTGGTAGTGCACCAAATTCAGGCACTACTGGCGGAAGTCCGGTGCGCTCGCCCCCAGCGCCAGCCTACCTACCTCCTGCCGCTCACTATCACCACCACAACCACCACCCACATCCAACGCACGGTATGTACCATCTACCTGACACAAACACTGCTTGTGGTGCACTTTAAACTAATAGTCCAGTGGCGAGGCCCACGGAATCAACGGTCGCGGGTCCCATTCCCGCATCGGAAAAAGTATATGTATGGCCTACAGATATTTATTCTGAGTTTGGTAACGCTGCCAATCCACATTGGGTAACCCTGGCGGGTTAACGTCTGTTCCTTTAGAAATGGGGAGGCTCGTACTCAGCAGACTCTATGGGCTGTGAAAAAAATATAGTACAGTACAATATCAAGTTATAAACTATTTTTAAATAGCAGAATATTAAAATTGAAAAAAAAAAAGATCACATCGCTACCTACCACGACCGCCAGCTACCGCAGCAGCAGTATTTACCCACTGATATAACTTTTGAACTTACAAAAAACTTGTCCCCGTCTCAAAAAGGCCGGCAACACACTGTAGAACATGCTTTCACATATTTTAGATATTTATAGGTTAATTTCTTGCCATTAGCCACGCAGCAAAAATTGAGAGAGCTGGGCTGGGATGTGTTGATGCATCCTCCGTATAGCCCTGACCTTGCTCCATCAGATTTCCATCTGTTTCGGTCATTGCAAAACTCTTTAGGAAGCATTAAGCTAACCTCAAAAGAACACTGTGAAGACTACCTGTCAGATTTTTTAAATCAAAAATTTCAAAATTTCTACAGGAATGGGATCATGGCACTACCCACAAGATGGCAACAAGTCATCGATCAAAACGGCACATACATATTATAAATAAATAAAAAATTATACATAAAAAAAATATTTTCCTTTCCTTTCCTCTGCAACAACACATGAATACATATTATATTATAAACATTACATACAGATTTAATTAAAAATCTGTGGTGTGTGGAAAGTATGTGGTGTTTATGTTATGTTTTGTCTTGCAGCAGGCATGTGGTCGTGGCAGGGAGGTACGGGTGCGGCGGGAGCAGCAACAGTGGCGGCAGGCGCGGGAGAGGCAGTACACGCGCCGCACGAACTCTCTGACATGCTACAAATCCTTGACCAAGGCGGTGCAGCCACCTTTGAAGACCTTAACATCAACATGTTCAACTCTAGCTTCGAATAGTAAACAATTCATGTAAGTATTAACAATTTAAACCCATAATTACCTCTCTATATTTTTGTCTGAATGACCAATTGACTCAGTGGTGGGCCCACCTCTTACGGAGTCAATGGTCGCGGGTTCAATCCTCGCATCGGAATAAATATATGTATCCTACAGATATTTATTTCGAGTCTTGTAACCCCGCCAATCCGCATTGGACAAGAGTGGTGGGTTTACTTCCGTTCAACTATAACTACAACTCATCTGAAATTTTTGTATGTACTCATTAGAGTAAAAGATTTGTTGATTAACCCACCACCATATACTTTTATATACTTCTTATAATTTTCATCGTGTAACATCATGTAAGAACTAATTTCACAGTATTTCTTTCAGTATTCTATTTATATATATTAATTTTTTATTTGTAATAATTTATTTACTAAATATTTTCAACATGTGCATGTGAAATACTGTTCTCATTTCTTTTGTTTGATTATAGATTTTCTTTATTTACTCTATTTCAGAAACAATTGTGAGCAGTTGAAGCCGAAAAAAGCTAGCATCTTCACAGTAACAAAATCACCACCACAATTTTGGTGGAGTTTGAGTTTAAAATTGAAGAACTGGCTAGTGTTTTAAATATTATGAATAAATTTTATAAGAACATTCCACCACGAAAATTAATGAAAACGGGGTGCATTGTATAGGCTTTAGTTGTAATGTTAGTCCATATTGCTAATACATTCAGTATTAGGCAGTGATTTTTGTCTATTGTTATTTTAAATTTATATA
>JASFAT010003843.1:0-16282 GCA_031353405.1 Baronia brevicornis
TTTCTAAATCTGCCAATGCCATCTTTAATTCCTACCACTTGCCCATTATCAGATACTGCATTTGGATTGGATTACGACTGCAATATTAGCAAAAGTAATCCGTCAACAAATTATAGCAGTAGTAATAATTTCTTTTATAAAAGTGATCCATTAAATACAGCTAAAAACACTATTTACAGCACCAGTAATATTTCATCAGGCCATGAATTCAATAGTCTTGGTCTTTATCCATGTGCTATGGAAAAATTTGCAACAAAAAATAAATCTGATTTTGTAAACGTTGAAGATAATCTTATGAAAATCGGGCCTTCACGACTAACTTATGACATTGACCTTGGATGGTCGCATAAAGGCTTTGATTTTGTTAATTGTACAAGTACTTCTAATACATTTAATAAAGATAATATATTGACTACGGCGCCCATGCAATATTCTCCATCGTATAATCCTTTCAATCCAGAATTTCATGTACCATTGGTTACAAATAACAATAAGCGAGATAATGTATCCACAAAAACAGTTACATCTTATTCTGACGCTATAACAAGTTTTTATTCACAACCAACCAATTTATGGTCATCTGAAGATGTATCCTTATACACTAGTAGTAATATATCGAAAAATTTTACTAGCAAACATCAGAATTATGTACCCTTGGATCACATACAAACAAATATAATCACGAAGTCTAACGCAATGAAACAGTTTGAGACAAAACAACAACCTGATACTGTTGTAAACCCTGGAATAAAGTCGTCTAATATTGAAGGTGTCCCAATACTACCAGACAAGTACACAAAGAAGTCGCCGAACAAAATGCATATAAACTGGATGACATCTGAAATAAGGCCGGTTCAAAATAATTGCAATCAAAACACTACAGATTTAAAGGAAAATCATAAAATTTCATATCCACAAATAAATCATGTGCCCAAAAAACAAGACCATACTAATGGAAACTATTTCCCAATAAATATGCATAATTTCACATCGCAAGTCACACAAGAAGAGTTTCAAGTATGGCCCACAGCTAGAGCTGCTGGTACTACAGAAATTAGTATAGAACCTCCGCCTATTAATTTACCAACATTGGTGGGTGATTTAGCACTGGGTCCACACGATAAAAAGAAAAATGACGCTGTTAATAGAGGACTTCCTTTAACTGATTTACAAAATTGCAGCAACTTCTTTTCTGTAAGTCAGTTAATGAATCGTTCTACAGACATTCCTTCTCGTTACCATGGTCCCAATTTAGAAACGGTCAAACCAGTATCAAATTCGACAAAACAGGGCACTTTTAATGTAACTAACATTGATATTCATCGTAAAAATTCTCGTGTGGAAACAAATATATCACAACCACATGTATTTAATGAGTTTAAACCGATTAATTACGAGAATATTAATCAATATCAACAAAATAAATCTAAAATAAATAAGTCTGACAAAAACTCAAAAAATACCAAAACAAGTTATTCAGCTGAATCACTAATCCGTGGTGGAAGTTGTAATAAAGCAACAGACAATAGTTGCATAAAATATGGCCTATTGACACAGAAATACAATGATTTCAATGTTCCGCAAGATAGTGCAGTAGCCCAAGTGTCACACTTTCCTCCTATAATAGACTATACAGATAATAGCTATACTAGTCAGCAGTTTTCTGGAACTACCTTGTACAATTCGACAACAAATACCATATCAAATTCGTTTTATTCGAATTTTATGTCAGGAAGTAGCAATTTGATGACAGGAAACTATGGCAGTGGACATTTTTCAACTGATTTTGTTGATTATAATCAATCGGCAGAATGTAATTACAATAATTATAGGTTTGAAGATTTAAAAATGAAAACTAATCCACCCGGACTCCATCCAGATAAGACTGCATCTCAATATAAAAGTTCTAAAAGAGAATCTATTGTAAAGCATAAACTAGAATGTACCAAGAAAGATTCTAATAAAAAATGTCACAACAAAAGGCCTAAACTAAATAATGAAGCCGAGGAATGGTCTGATACTACACATTTGCTTTGGCAAAATAAGGCTCCGGTGAAAAGACATCCGAACACATCAGAGGACTTGACCTTTCCCAACTATGTTGGAAATCAGACTCAGTATCAGCCGGAATTCTTTAATACACATCTTGTGCCTGCAAATATGCAAAATATGGGCCACAACATGGATCGATCACTCGCAAGCTTTCCGGCTACTTCTCGTGCTAACTTTAATCTTAGCACAATATTCCCAGAAATTACTATGGTAAGTTTTAGGCATTTCACTTGAACGATTGATAAATAATTTAAAAAAATTATGTGATCACCATCAACAGCTTATAACAAACCATAGCTGGGCATTGGCATACGCCTCCCAAAGTGGGGAGGAAATACTTAGAAAAAAAATAACATTACTAAAATTCTTGTTTACCAATTCTAAACTTATTGTGCTTGTGTTAGAAAAATAAATAGTTATTTTTTTATAGATGAATTAGTTAGCCTGTTTAGTGAGATGTTAATAATGGCACAAGAAAATGGGAGTAAAGAAACTATTCATTCCAGCCGGCCATTTGGCGGCGATAAATATGCATAAACTCTGATCTATTACCGCTTTAATTTGCCCTAGTCAACATACTTGACTGGTGATCATAGAGCCAGGCATGCCCTGCTAGTAAAGTGAAGTCGGCTGTCGGCCCTTACTGATCTGTGTCTATGTATGTAATCTTGCAGCTAAACTTGACACTTCATCAATACGGCCTTTTGAATATCAATTCCTCAAAATTGAGGGTTATAGTAATTGCACCTCTTGGTGGGCAGATTGAGGATCATAGATTTGTTTTTATTACTAAGTTAATGCAGGTGCCCATATTCTGGCGTTTGCTTCCATAGTCGCCTTTTACGACACTTGTTAAGACGAAAAGTTCAATTTCAGCACTTCAAATTCTTATAATATATATACATTTCATTTATTTGTTTCAGAAGGTGCAATAATGGAACAATTATGTTAAATTTTGTACACGAAAAAAAGTTGCTCTACTGTGATTATTTTGTCCATGAATTAAAAGAATTATGATGTAATATATATTGCCTGTTATTATATTTTTGTTTTAATGTCCTTTACACTTTATTATTTTTTATAATTAACCCTACACGCAAATACGAATTGTATTTGTGTGTAGATTAAAAAACATTTAGGTTAAACGCAATATTTTGGTTTTTCGATAACTAATGTTTTTTTCTAAATAATTCAACCGCTGCGAACTCAGCAATACTAGAAATGTAAAACTCACACAATACCTATATATTTAAATGTGTGTGTGCAAACACAAAAGGCTCTTTCTCGTCTAAATTGTCCTTTATACAATAGAATGATGATTTTTAATACGATTGGAGGAGACTAGTGTTTTCATCACACGGAAGACATAATATAATTACATTAATAATTTATCAATCCTAATTTAGCTTTAATTTCCAAGAGTCCTTGAACTGAGAACTCAAATCAACTAATCACTGAGCCAAGTGATAGTCACCTATCATGTACATACGATTCTTACAAATTAATTCTAAATCGGAATTCCGGGTCTATCTAATGGAGCGGTATGAAAGTAATTGAATAGCACAGGGAGAAGGAATGGACGCAGATAGAGCTATGATTGCTTATTTACAAAGTCGTGTTTATTGCTTATTAATGTTATTTATAAACCTTTATATTAAAAATACTGAAAAATAATAATATTTTTTAAAATTTACATTCAAATAATATCCATAATTGTTGCAAATATTGGTATAATTCAAGCATATAAATTGATTCTTACTTTAAAATAAACATCGGACACTACACATGAACATGTACTTAAATGTGTTACTTAATGACGCGTTTATATGTGTAGTCACAACTTCATAGTAAGCATATCCAATAAGCATGTTCGCCTTGACCATTCTTCGCTTATTATGCTATGAAATCCTTTCATACTGTTGTTTCAATGTCAAAAATATTCTTAATTTTTTGAGAATATTATATTTGCAAATGTGATTTATTTTGTTCTAATTTATTATACTACTCACTATTATTGTACTGTACTAAAGATGAACGATGAATAAATTAAATACCTGATTTAGAAATACAAAGAGTATATTTTTGGGTCGTAGACTTGGTTAGAAATCTTTGGATAGACGCCAACCTTAACATAAATTAAGAAATGTAAAATGTAGATATATATTTATATTTTACATGTATATTCAGAATAAATGTTAGAGATATTAGGGACTGCCCTTTATTTTGATCTACTTTGATAGGTTTACGTTTTTAAGGCATACGGAATATTTTTTCCTATCAATCTCATGTAAATACAATGAAGTATATCATGATTTTGAATATTGGTGATTGATTTCAATTATTATTAGATGACCAATTGGCGCATTGGCAGGACCTCTCGCCCACGGCGTCAATAGTCTCGGGTTCGATCACCGCATCAGAATAAATATACGTATGGCCTACAGATATTTATTCCGAGTCTGGTAACTTCACCAATCCGCATTAGACAAGCGTGGTCGGTTATTGTCTAGAAATGGGGACACTCGTGCTCAGCAGTAAGACATATATTGGCTATGAAAACACAATATCATAATTTAATAACAAATTACCGACATAGATTTAAGTTTTTGAATATCAAAATTCATAAATATTCTTTAGAGCAAAGTCTTCAAAAATTACCGAAGGTTTTGTTTCAATTTGAATAGTGATCATTATCGAACATGTTTATAATATACTAAATTCACGGACTGAAGTGTCAGCCGCGGTGCATATATTCACTACGTTTTATGCCAGCTAGCTAGTCTAAATTCTTGTAACAAAACAGAATCGCCAGTTCGCCAGTATATAGGCGTCAACGTGTGACGAAAGTCGTCTGCGAAACGCATAGTGCCGGAGCGAGAAACTTTACGATATGGCGGGAAAATAAAATTTCTTCGCTTCCTAAAGTTCTAACAGAAAATGTTCTTAGTGATCTGCAAATAGTATTATTTAGAGTTGTGTGAATGTATTCTAAAATTTAAAATGGTTAAATCTATATGGGCAGCGGTAAGTAACTTAAACTCGATATCAAGTGCTTTATTAGAACAAAAGTAAATTGGAGCTGAAAGTGAGTTCAACATAGTTCAATGTATATAATGTATAATATTTATTCCAGTGTATTTTTTATCACCAACTGAATTCTCTACTTTTTATATTTAATGCTTAAAAACATTTTCCTTAACTCTTTCGTGCCTTAATGATACTGCTGACATAATTCCATTGATTACGCGGTAATACATTATTACTTTTTTTCCGTGTCAGGGCCATCATTGCTACCAAAAAACAAAAACCACAAAACTCGTTTAATTTATTTTTATGTAGGTGGCTAAAATTTCATTTATTAATATAATATATTACAATCCTAAGTTTTTATGAAATTATTGTTCACCGTAAATTAATTCAATTTTAATACGTACAAGCTGATTCAGCAATGTTTTCCATCAGGCGGCACGCTTCTTTTCGTTTTTTACTTACCATGTCTTTCATGTTTGGTAAAGCAAACCTTATATTACTAAAAGGTATTATATATAGTAAGTAATAATTAATTAAATGTGTATTCGCAGTTTGTAAACATAATTTTTTATTTAAAATAAATTAAAACGCTACACCCATAGCCGCTTCTAGGACTCTCTGTATATTATATGCAATTAAAATTATACATAGGTCATACACATAAATGTTTATCGTGAAGCCGTAATCGAACCCGTATCCTTGGTACAAAAAACAAATACTTCGCAACTACGCAATTTTGGGAGCTATACGAACCGTTATCAAAGAATTTAAGTCTTCAAGTATTAATTTTTTTGCAATCGTCAAATCGTCATATTTAAGTTATAATAATAATCATAGAATAATCTATACATTATTTTCACTCTAAAATTGAATTTTATCGTTCTTCTATGTAATTTTAACTGTATATGATATTCTTGTCAAACAAGTCAATTCATATAACAATAGAATAACACGTGTAGACATTGAAAGTAGATTTTATGTCGACTGAAGAAAGTGTAGGCAAAAACAAGTTTTAAAGAAACGTGAGTCGCCTGTAACTTGATGAACTTGCATTCATTGTAATTGTAAGTGCTTCTTGGAATCCTTTTATTATATGCAACTTTCATTATCTACATATGTGTTCAAACATTAGAAAGAATATAATGTTACAGAAAGAATACTAAACTTTTTTATAATTAATGGCTTTAAAATGTAGAGTCTAAGGAAATGTAACGTAGTTCGATTCTAGCTTTAAGTCTTAAATTGACACAGTAAACTAATATCGTATCGTATAATAAACTTTTTCAAAGGACGCACTATAACAGTGTGATAGTTATCAAATTCTAACAAAACAACAAATTCCGAGATTGAATTTTAAAAATATTAATAATCATTAGTTGAATTCAAATATATTAATAAATTAAATATAATTTTATTTTAAAAATAATTTTTATTTTAATTTTCAATCGTTTGTTTTTATTATATAAAACTGAGAACAGCTTTAAAAATGTAATATGGTATCATCATACGTATCACGTATGATAAAACTTTTTTAGGTTAAAGCTTAAGTAGAAATTACGTGAAATAAAATTTGCGAAAAAACATACACACATATACATATAAGCAATTCAATTAAAATTTGATAGATAACCTAGAAAAAAAGTATTTTAATTCATCTCTTAACACTACACTATTTTCTTCTTCTCTAGTAGCAATAAAATAAATTAAACCTCACGACCTTTTTAGCAATTTATCTAAAATCTACTGGTGAATACTTCCGGTACAAGAATTTTTCACAAACTGTTTTTGCTTTTGACGTAGAGTAATTAGCCAATATTAAATATCTATCTGACTCTCAATACTTTTCATTTTCGATTGTAACAAACTTTATCTAAAAGAATTACAATGAAAATTATGGTAATAAAATCCTTATGAAGTGTAAAGGTCCTTTCATTTATTATGTAACCATTTGTTTTTGACTTGTATATTAAGTATTGTATAATTTTTAGAAAATTGATATAAATCATTCAATTTATATAAAAATAGTTATATGTGCTTACAGTAAGAGGACAAGTATTAACTAAAGTAGGTTTACATTTGAAAAGATTTTTCTAGTTCCCCGGAGCTCGGATAACTGGCTTTGTGTAATATATTACACATATCAAAAATGCTTCTTCTAGTGTTTCCTGGAATCCGCTATATAGTAATTAAAACGTCTTTTTTACTTTAAAATGGGAAATAATGAGACTTTTATTCTGCACATACATTTATATTAGGTAGTAATAATTTCTTCCAATTTACGATATTCTTTTTTTTAAAAAACATAAGTCATTTGTAAAAACGACGATTACTCGTTAAAGCGAATAGTAAAGAATTATTTAGTTATTTCAGTCACCTGGTGAGAAATCGACTGGACTATTTGGAATTTATAATAATACCCCACTAGTATTACATATAATGTAATACTAGTGGGGTATTTAATATTACATATAATATATTAATATTATAATGTAATATTACATATAATGTACGTATAAAAAACGTATTCCGGGTAAACATTGTCCTGCCAGAGATCTGAAAAAAAATTAAAAAACGTTAGATCGACAACATACATACAAACCATACATACAAAATTTCATTAAAATCGGTTGGGCCGTGTCGGAGAATAGCGTGTACGAACACAGTAAGTAATAATTTAAATATACAAGGAATACAGAAAAGGAAAATTACATCAACAGAAACAATTTATCTTAGGATAACTAATTACTTACCACGATATCATTATTTTTGCTTAAGCGGCGTTAATTATGCAATACTTGACCCTCACTAACATGCTTATAATATTTACAGGTACTTTCATTAACATTTAAATAAGAATCGCTAAAAATGTAAAATATAGCAATTAAAATATTAAACTTGAGGTGCATTACTCATATACATACATTACACAGGACCTCTTAAATGTATAGGTATATCATAAAAGTATCTCATAAAGTAATAATCTAATTTTTATTCAAAATAAAACACTAGAAAGGAATTGTATTGCTAGCGAATACAGCGTACTATTTAAAAATCATAGTTTAAGATAACGCGGATGAATATTTTTCAAACTCGATCGATTCAATGTATTTTTAGGAGAAAATAGTGTTCTTTCAGACATTTTTTATGAGGTACGATATTAAAACAATTATAGACGAAAAAACATTAAATATTATCTTCTACATTTGTTTACATAAATATTTTGTTTAAACACTTCGTCGTTCATTGAAATCATTTCTTAGATACTATACATGTAAATATAAACGTACATAAAATTTAGAAGTAAAAACTAATAATGTAAAAAATAATAATATTTTAATAGTAATGTTTAATTACATTATTATTATTTTAAATAATAAATAAAAAACTGTTCCTAAATCTTTTACCTAAAAATTATAAAACCGTTTCTTTCTAAAGTCCACAGAGTTTATAGTATATTGCGCAGTTTTTGTATTTCCTTATTCTTTTAGGAGCACAATACATACATGTCCTTTCTCAGACATGAAACATTTGACTTGTTGTCCCTTTTTTAACTTGTTACATTTAAAAATCCATTTGCAACAGCGTGCATGCATCAAAAACTGCTCTGCTCTGCATCAAAACATTGAATCCTTTGGTACTTTTTTAATTGTTACTTATAACCCAAACATTCTTAACCAATAATTATGTCATTTTTTATTATATTTTTTATTGGTCGTAGTAGATTGAGTTCATTATTAAGTTATTAAAAAAAGACATGAAGAGAAAAGTGACCATAGTTCAATCAACGTGTTGAAATTGAATATCTATTATTATAATATATATCTATTTCAAATATTTCAAATATATAAGAATATATTTAAGCAATTGGTTCTTGGCTGGATGGATTTTGGCCTAAGCGCATAGCCGAGATATAATTTGAGCGGTTAAAAAGTTTGGGAAACTACCCAAATTTTATTACGGATAACTAAATATCTATAAAATCTTTGATATACATTATCTCAAATAAATTTTATGATTTCATTTTTAACTACAATGATTTATTAATTTGATGTTTATATTTTAAAACTTTAAATACTTTTATAATTTAACTACACTAAAATTGAAAAGAACTGCTAATTTTTTAACGATGTTGGCATGGTGTATCGAAGCAGACTTAGCACGCCATAAAGATCAAATACTCGTGTGCCGAGAATCATACTATTCGAGTGAAAGAAAACTTTAAGGAAGTAAATCATCAAAATAACGCAAAAAAATAATGGCAACGTAATCACCTCGTATAACTTTTAGATCTAAACCCATTGACATTAATGCTTTGATTATCAGTTTAACTGCGCAATTATAGTCCTCAACAGTAGTGATAAATGTAAAACATTGATCTACAACGTCAATAGTCACGAATATATTAAGACTCTTTAAACACTGCGTCTTGTTTCGTGAATATAATTTCAAACAAACAAAAGTTCGCATTGTGTAAAAGGAGTCAAGAAATATTCTTGAATCATACACTAGATTCGTTAATCTAAAATTTATTAATTTTTTTTATTAAAGTTATTAAAATTTGGATTCTCAAGTATCCAAATTTTAATTACTTTGTTAAAATTTGGATACACAGTTTTAATTTATTTAAGATTACGATCTGCGTAAGGCGGCAGAGTTTTGATGCGTGTAGCCGAAGATCGGGCTAGGTGGCGCGCCGCGCGAGTGAGGCCTATGTCCAGCAGTGGACTGCCACGGGCTGATATTGACATTAATACTGTTTGTGAATAGTAACTAGTAATAATAACAGTTTATAGCTTATATTTAATCCGCGCGACTACGTGGAAAGGCTGCGCGGGCGCTGTCTTCGTCGGGATCAGTCCTTGCTGTTTTATGATACGGGTTCAATCCATCCGTTACATACGGGCGCACAACATTATGAATACAAATGAAGCAAACGAAAATGTTTTAGTGTCAGGCGCTAATGTTGCTAGCTGCGAATTTCATACTTAATTGAAATATTTACTTTTACACCACTTTGCCTACTACTCTACTGACGGTAATTCGCTATTACCTACAATAATTTCTAGAATACTGCAGAAGTACAGTAATTTCTAGATAAACTTAATGCTGTAATCTTTAACAGATTACAGCATTAAGTTTTAACTTAATATCTAAACCAACAATTTGTTCCTGAGGGTGCTGTTCATATCAAATTTTACATTTATTTTTTTTATCACTTGGATATCAAGCAACTCAACTGACTATTATTGGCTGTATTTCGTGATTTGCTACATTGTGAACGCTAAGATACGGAGACCCAAGTTCTTTCACCTTTCTTTATTTTCTTATCTCCTCATCATTCATCTCATCATTTTCCCCTTCCATTAAATTTTACTCATAATTGCTTACTAAATCTCACTCGATAATTGCTTAGTCGTTCTTGCCTTAGTTTTGCGAATGTTCGTGAGCAGCACTAGTTACTTTTAATCCGATGATCTACTCGCTCGTACCTTGTTTATAAAAAAATAAAAAGGAAGTCGTCAGAGCCACATCAAACGTTAAGCAACGTCTCCCCACTGTCAAACGCACTGTTTTCCCACGAAGTTGAGAAACAAAATATTGCTGAGCTCTGTTTTGATTCTATTGGATAAAAAAATATAAAAATGTGACTTATATTTTTGCTTGCATACAAACATAAATATTTTGCTATTCATTTATGTTTAGCTTGATACGATAATAAGTCTACAAATGCGGAATATTGTTACAAGCATTATTTGAATACAGAATGTTACTTAAACATGTATACGTGTTAAACTTTGTAGTTCATACTAAGTTGTTGGGGGTAAATTAATTACACTTAACTGAGTCTCAATACAATTTATCCACAAAACAATATAATTTGGAATTATTGTATTATGTGCGAGACGCACGTTGTATAAATTATTAAATAGGTAGGTACTCGAATATAATGATGTGACAACTATGTCAATGCCGCGTTGTGCCATTGCACTATCGCACAAACTGTTATCGACGACAACATCGTATGTAAAATTACATCAGAACGTGGTACCTTAATGTAACATAAACATAGCGGAAGATTTAGATTATAATTAATTGTATTTTATATACATATATATATATATATATATATATATATATATATATATATATATATATATATATATATATATATATATATATATATATATATATATATATATATATATATGTATGTATATATATATATATCATCATCATCATTTAGCTTTTTCCCTCCAGCCCCTCACACCGATTGCTTTTAAGTCGTCCTCGACTCCATCTGTCGAGCCATCTGAGCTATGGCCTTCCGCGGCTTCTACGACCATCTGGTTTGGACCAGAGTTTTTAGCTTTTCTGCCTCAGAAAACGTATCGTTGCACGCGCCCCCCACTTAATCGAGCGACGATCTGCACAGGGCAGCAGGACCTGGCAGAATATCAAACAAATAACAAACTAATAAATCTTTGTTGACGGCGCTGTAGAAAATTTAAAAAAAATATTAAGTAATATTATACAATATTATAGCATATCGTTGGGCATTTCACTAAATATTACTAAAGGAGATTCGAAATGATGAAATCTGTAGGAGAACCAGTGTCACCGACATAAGTTTTTGAGGAATGAAACTGAAGTTTCAATGTATTTGTCATTATTACCATTGGACTAGATGAATTATGGAGTGAATGTATTATAGAATTCCACGAATTCTAGGCAAACGAATTTTGGGACATCCCTAGATTTTTTTTTATGGGATAGGAGGGCAAACGGGCAAGCGTGTCGCCTGATGGAAAGCAATCAGCGCCGCCCATGGGCAACCGCGACACGGCAGGAGTCGCGGAAGCGTTGCCCACCTTTTAGGTAAGTATAGGCTTGTTTTTTGAAGGTTCCAATGTCGTAACGGTTCGGAAAGAACGCCGAGGGTAGCTGATTCGACAAACTGGTGGTGCGTGAAAAGAAGTTGCGAGAGAAACGCACCGTAGTAGATCGCCACTCATCCAGGTGGTAGGGATGAAATAGATGGAGCGACGATCAACACAAAGTGAATTTTTAGAAAGTAGATGCCAGAAGAAAAAAACAAAATTGTGTGATGCGTCCAGGTACATGTCTAAGAGTTAATTACCATAGGCTGATATTGATGATATTGTTTATTTATATTGTTATCTATTTTGTTTAAAATTTAAAGAATTTCCAGATAAGGATTTTTATTGTTTAACCTGTACCTGCTGGCAAAATAAACTTTCTACATATTTTATTAGCTCATAAATTGACCCACAGCTAACAGTAGATGTCTAATCATGGGATTAACCCAATGTTTTAGTCAAGAAATGTACTTTAACCCATCACGCTTGTCTTAGACCGATAAGTGGATTATACAGACTTAAAAAAGTTACTTATAGGCATACAAACATACATATATTTCTCTTGCTGGAAAATTGAACCTGCAACAATTGACCGCTTGAAATACGCCACTGAGTCAAATGATAAACCTATCCAATAACGTACATTTTTAAATTCCGTTTTTTATGCGGATACGTATTTAATTAGGTATTTATACCTAATTACGGATTCTAGCGTCTAGAGTACGGAGCCGATGTTACTTACCTCTCTTCAAAGCGAATTAAAGTCTTAAAAGGGAAGGTTATTGTTTATTACTTGTCTTACATTCACATACAACCCAATTAGTAACAAAGGAATATTTCCAAACATCCTCATTACACATGTTAGCAATTAGTAATGATTTAATATTAACAATTTATCTAATTAAACCTCAGGCGAAGTTTCAGTCATACTCGACTAGTATTTTGAAAGTAATCGGTCAAGTAATAATAGAGGTGGTTAAGACTTCACACACAGAATTTTCGAATAAAAGCATAACCGTACCAGTAATATTAAAAGGTTTGCAACCATTTGGTTGCAAGTTGAAGGATATGGCAGCCATCGTTGATTGACAAAACCATTTGAATATTATCATCATTATCGGCCTACAGCATTCCATTGCTAGATATAAATCTCTCCCAGGGTGCATCGCCTAGCCCGATCTTCCGCTAGCCACTACGCAGATTGTCACTCCATCTACATTTACGACGTCCCATTTAAATTTGCCACGACGCGGTCTCCACTACAGCACTCGTCTTATCCTATGGTAATAATATTAACATTTCTTAAGTATTATATGTGCCCCAAAAATTGCATAAAAATGGTTAAAAATTTGATATTTTATAATATTGCCGAAATATTTACAAGATTCTTCTTCATTTGCAAGGTTAATTTATTAATTGTATTTACAGGCGTGTAAATGTTATATTATGTTTGTAAATATTGTATATTTCCTTGAAAGATCAAACTTTAATTTTTTCAAACATTATTATACTTCTATTGTTTTATATCACCTTATTTATGAATCTCGTTGACTTAACCAGGTCATAGTTACATAAATATCTCCCACGGGGGCTATTTATATCAATATTGTGGACGAAATGCCCTCCCGTCTAGTGATGACTAAAACGCGACAGACATGAATGTTAACAGCGGTGAATGCTAATTAATCAAAACCAAGCGGAAAATATTAGTATTTTCATATTCAAGATTCGGAAAAAGAATGATATCCCTCTGGATATTACTAAAACCTTAAACAACCGCACGCCTGTTTTTGTTGTAATTTTGTGTCCTCACAGCCAAATCGGCTAATAAAAACTTATATAGATATACTTTCAGTATATTAATTAACATTTAAATAAAATATTTATAGTATTGTTTTATCAAGTGCGATGGATCAATATTTTTTCGTTATCAGAAACTTCTCAAGCAACACCAAGTGAATTAAAGTTAATGATATTAAAAACGAAGCTTTCTGACATATTAGTCTAGTGGAATACCTGCCTCTCCGGGGCCCTTAAATCTTAACTGGATATTGACGTCGAGCCTGAATTTATGTCGAAGATTAACCCACTAACAGAGATTTTTTTTAAATCCCCTGCAGAAAAAGCTAAAACTGGATAAGTTGTGTATTATGTGCTTTTAAGTTATGAGAAATGAGAATAAAAATAACAACCTATTACGTAAGATAAACGCTATTACGTGATCATAACATGATAATAAGCTGTCGTTGTTTTTATAAGCCTCTGATACTCCACAAATTTACATATAGAAAAGTAGGCACGATAGATCGCCCCGATATTTTGGGCCAACGTATATTCGCCTTTGTCGGTTCACGATAAATTTGACGAGCCCATTTCCAGTGTAGTTTGCTAACTCGAACTTAAACGCATCTTGTTTAAAGCAAATTGCGATAAAATTATCGAAAAGCAACATTTCTATAGTTTTATCAGAAAGCTAATATTTTAATCAATGCATAGTAACATATATAGCAGTAAGATATAAGGATTAACAATGACTATTGTTTTAGTAAACATTGGGAATATAATGTGTCTAAAGGAGAATATTGTTATTGAGGTCCGCGTCCTACCTACCTATGTCCTTGTCCTATCCTCTTACACAATATAGAAGGAACCCCGTAAGTTGGTGTAGCAAATTATTGTTTTTTTTTCTATTATATCCTATATATATATATATATATATATATATATATATATATATATATATATATATATATATATATATATATATATATATATATATATATATATATATATATATATATATATATATATATATATATATATAATAAAAGAAAATAATTTGCTAAGCCAACTTATGGGGCATATAAACTGTATAAATATTCTACATACATAGGTAATTTAACTTCTAATTCTGATGTAGAAAATAAAATAATATTTTTCCTCTACCGAATATTAATTTTTAAACGAATAAGTGGAACTACATGACCAAATTAAGTAAAATATAAAAAATATTTAGTCGTAATTAAAAATATAATTTCATATATATATATATATATATATATATATATATATATATATATATATATATATATATATATATATATATATATATATATATATATATATATATATATATATATATATATATATATATATATATATATATATATATATATATATATATATATCCAAGTTAACTGAAAAGGGGTAAAATAATATACCATAATCCAGTTACCCGATTGAATTTGTTCAAGGAAAGCTGTTATAACTTCACCATCCAATAGATTTGTGGGCTTAAGTTATCTTTGTCGCTACGGACTTTTGCAATAAATCAGAAGCAGGGCACGCAAACGAATGTTTACTTTTCTCGTATTTATGATAAGCTGTCAGTATTTTTTGTGTTCAATATTTCACGCACATAAATTATAGGTGTTATTGTAGGTACTACTACTTTAGTAAATAAAAATGTTATTTCCGTCTCTCATAACGTTTTTTCAAGAGTCGTTCATATCCACACTGTGTCGCTTTACGAGCAGGCGATATTGGAAAAATGTTGGTCACACGTGCGCTCTCAAAACCGTTTATTACTGTGAACGTTTTAAGCTGAGCTTTAGCTCTAAATGGCTTACCGTGTACAACCCCAAAGGAAACAATATGTATTTTGCTATGATTACAGTGGAATTGGTGTTGGTGTTTTATTTTTGCGGCGCTTGATGGTTCGTGTGGAGAAATTTTTACTTTGGGATATCTTACGGGATCGCAACGACGTCCGGGTGACTACAGCTATCAAAGACCAGGCCGAGTTATTTCCGGTAATTTTTCTTATACTTATTTATTTTATTACTCTTTCGTCTCTCTGCGTACTATATCGAATTTTGTATGGCGAATGTTCTGAGGAGTTATTTTATCTCCTCCCAGCCGCATATTCCATCCCCATCACTGGCTGTTGACAACCGTACGATTTAGTTGCCGTTTTCTGCCATGGACATAGAACAATTCACCACCTGCGGCCTTTCGATGTATGTAAATATGAAATAAGGGCATTCAAGAGACGAGTTTGTGTTTGCAAAAGGCCAACAACGCATTTCAGACACCACCAGCGTTGCGGATGTTTAAAACCGCAAGAGCTTTAAACATCCGCAAGGCTGAATAGCAATTATATATATATATATATATATATATATATATATATATATATATATATATATATATATATATATATATATATATATATATATATATATATATATATATATATATATATATATATATATATATATATATATATATATATATATATATATATATATATATATATATAT
>JASFAT010004703.1:0-23941 GCA_031353405.1 Baronia brevicornis
TGAAGCAAGTTCTAGTAGCTCCGCCAACTTCTCTGTTGGTGGATGCTCCTTCTGACATTTGGCTTCTACTTTTTGCCGTACTCGTGAAAAATTTGCTAGCATTTTGTCGTCACTAACATGATCTCACCTTCCCCCCCCCCCCCCCCCCCCCCCCCCCCCCCCGACACACACAACAACAACTACACACACAACGCGCACAGCAAAGCAAACACGTGTATCAAACACTGTACACACACACACACACACACACAAAAAAAAAAAAACCAACCAAACACACACACATATACACAGATATATATATATATATGTGTGTGTATATATACACACACACACACGTGTGTACACACACACATTCGTGTAGCCGTGTGATGTATATATATATAGTATATGTTATATATAATAAAAACAATGTATATATAGACAACATACACACACAAACAAAACACATATATATAACACATGCAAAATGGTGCCAGCTATGTAATTTATATAAAGCAACAATACAATGACAATTCCAAAAGATTTTAGCACTGTTATATTTTTTGTTAAAAATTGGCTTCTGTTTCAACAATCTAGAGTTATCCTTCAATTTGAATATACTGTAATGACTATGCCCTGGAGACTCATTAAACGATTCAGTGATGAATTTTTCGTTTTAAGCAGTCAACTAGTCGCTTTATAGCTCTGCTGAAAATGCTTAATTCCTGACGTGGGATGACTATATACATATGACATGTTTCTGCACTATCTGATACATGATTGTCCTTCTTCGAACGTGCGTACCTCGACTTCCTTGGTTGCATTTGTTTACATCAGTTACTGTCATGTGTGGGCATTTTTACAACTGTTGATAATAGGACTAGCAGTTAGATAGCGTTCTATTATGGTGGTGTATTATGTAATACAGTTATCATAAGTGAAGCGGATATGAAATATTTTGCGTGCATTCGTAACTTGTTTAAGTTGACTGAAATTAGTCCATAGTAGGTTTCTGGTAAAATAGCCACGCATTTCTGCTATCTTAGATGTGACGTGTCAGCATAGACGCATTTCAAAAATATTCTGATATATACATAATTATTCTGCATGTATTTATCGCACATTAAGTTAATGAATTAATAGTTTTGATAATGTGAGATGTAGGTTGGTCGCATTGTGGTTTGTAACTTTCATCCTGTTGATCTCAATATTATTATCTCAAATTTGTGTAATGGTTTATTAATGTATTATATTTTAATGTTTTTTAAATGTAAAATATATTTTTATAAAATTTTGTAATTTTACGAACACTAGATTATAAGAAAGATTGTTACTAACGATATATGGGCTAGTCCTGAAATAAAGTTTTATTATTATATCTTTAAAACCGTGATGCCTCTGGTGTTGCAGATGTCTATGGGCGGCGTTAATTACTTTCCATCAGGTGATACAAATGACAAAGAAACAAGTGATACATAAAAAAAAAACTAATTGACTCAGTGGCGATGCTACCATCTTCAGCGTGAATGATCGATGCCCGCATTGTTAAATAAGATAATATGGTCTATATAATATTTATGAAAAAATATACAATTGAACAACTTAATGTGCCAGTCAGTCAGTCAGACCGTAGCAATATAGATTTACCACAAAATCTAACATTGCTACAGTGACAACGCAATTGCATTTGAACGGACGGCATTTGCCTTCATTGTGGTTAATGCTGCACCGTATACGATAGTAATCTATGGTTCATGTGATGTATGTACATGTATGTAGACGACGTGTATGATTTGCTTTATTTACCATTTACCAGGTAATCGATATTTTTACCTACATATGTATATCGATAAATATTTGTATTTTATATTAAGTGTATTTATTATCACTAATGTCATGGTCACATTCGTTAAGCAGAAAATCGATAATAGATTTACAACAATCCAATATTTAAATATTCACTATGTAATATTTGTATATATTACATGCATAATGGCCGACCGATTGGCTCTGTGGCGGGGCCCTCCGCCCCCGGAGTCAATGGTTGCGGGTTCGATTCCCGCATCGGAATAAATATTTATATGGATTTTTAAATGTTTATTCCGAGTCTGGTAACCCCCCCAATCCACATTTCCTTTCCTGCCCCTTTCTTTCTTCTCTATCCTTTCCCTTCCTCTCCACCAATCCACGGTCTGCCGTGCCAATGGATGCGTGGTTAGGGGCGAGCCTAGTCGTAAGCGTGCCGATCGTCCCGGGGTCGGGCTCCCCCGGGGACTATGGTGCTTTACCTCAGCATGCAGGGCTCTGTTGGGGCTGACTTCCATCCTCCCTTGCGGCTCGTGGGATTCACTAAGACGAATTTAATATACCTAATTTGTCGAAAAATGACGGCGACGTGGTTCGCCACCCGTCACGTCCTGATTCTCACGAGGGCGAAAAGCGACCAATGACGAGCCGTTTCGCTGCGATGAATGGCAGCTGATGGAGCTCTGTGGTCTCTGCCAACCCCTCCGGGGGATAGGCGTGAAAATATAAAAAAAAAGTAAAGTTATAAATAAATTAAATATACATTAAATCTTATGATTGCAGATATTCACTATTATATTATATTGTTATTAATCAAATTTCATCATCATCACCAGAATGCAACAGTGAAACTACAAGCAAAGCTCTCTGCATAGTTTTTTAAGGGACTTTGAATTTGTCGATCAGTGTTCTCGTTCGGCTCGAACTTTCGAGTTCAGGTATAGGTGACAAAAAGACTTATCGATGCTTCATAAATATTGCGGAGCGTAATTGAATCTTTGTTTTTTTATTGTTTTGTATGAAAACGACAATTTAATGATGTTATTATGTTTTATATTTATTGTAATTATAAATACAAATTACTATTAAATAATTCGAAAGTCTTTAAGTTTGAAATATTATGATGAGCTTACTCGTAGTTTATTTTTAATAATAGATGGAATCAGCCTATCTCATTTCTATGATTGTACATTGCTAAAAGTTTAAAGTGAACGGTACCCCATATCGAGGCTAGTTAATTGTAGAACACGGGCTATTGCTGCTCCATAAATCTCCGTCGACTTAACGTCGGCTGTGTAAAATATTAACCGCACGCCGGTTTTGACGCCCCGGCGTACTCGACAGCGAGTAAATAATAAAAGGGCTCTGGAAGCACACTAACAATCCAATTTATTTCTTCAAGGCTTGTATCAATTTTAAATACTCGCATTAAGTGTATCTTGAAAGTAATTAAAATGTTTAATTTTAAACTTACATTGCGTATTTTAAATCAAATTTCAATATTCAATTGTAAGTTATATATATTATAATATTTTAAATATATTTTTGAAATATATGCAATATTTAGTATTAAAAAACTAAATTAAGTGAGTATATTAAAAGTAACTTAAATCAGTCTTTATAGTGCTTAATCTTCTCGTTAAAATCCGCTAAAATTTAATTTAGTCGTATCCGAGATAAAACTGGATTAACAAATAGACTGCAGGTAAAACAGGGTTTTAAGTTATAGAAACGTGCAAATAAGCTTTCGATATTTCGACTACGATTTATATTTCGACGATACACACACTGCTATTTTATTTATGTGTATTTATGAAGTTAATGCAAGTATTGTATGTAAAACTGTTAATGTATTTAGGGTTTAAATGTGACTATGACTATAATATTCTTTTTAGAAAAGTCATAGAGAGATTTATCTTCAATAAAATTAATATATGTATTATATATAAAGAAAATTGTGAACATTATATGTATGCAGGAGTGGGAAATTTGATATACTTGAATTTCATTTGGAGAAGGAGAGTAGAAATATAAAAATGAAAATGAATTATATAATAAGTAAAATAATAAGAATAACTAATTTCTAAAAATAAAAAACTTGAATTCCGACCACTGGAAGACCATGGAGTTAGTCTTAAATACGTTAAATATTATATATATTTTTTATAAAGATTACCAATGTTTTGATATTGCTATTATTAACTAATTTACCAAAAAAAATGGCTAACGCCAATAGTTTAAAGCTGTCTATCCATCTATTTACCAAGTGGGTTGTTAGTGCTTTAACGTTAATTAAAGATGGTATATAATCTAAGTTCTTCTTGGATAGATCTGCAAGTCAATATTTTCGTATCCTGTAAAACTTTTCATGTTACACTAACGTATGTTATTTTCAGAATTTTATGAAGCGCAAGTGAACCACGTTTAAATTTAAACTATTTGAAAAATAGATTTACCGCGCGCTCCGCATGACGTAAATAAAATTGTGAAGTAATTTGTATGCTGATGTACATTGACGGATTTTTGTGTACGTCGCATTTCCATTTAAGTATAAAACATTTCTAGCAATGTTCGTTGCACTTTGTGTTTTAAAATTACATATTACTATTTTATGCATGTGTCATGGACACGCAAGGGGTACGTTAACATCCATCAAGGAATTAGGTGGCTAATCTCATGCGTGCATTTGTACTGTTCCGCTCTGAAAGCGACAAAGAGCATTTGCTATTACAATATGCAATATTATATTAGTATTTTTCTATACTTATCATTCGACATAAATATTTAATTCATATATATATATATATATATATATATATATATATATATATATATATATATATATATATATATATATAATATAATATAATATAATTTATACTTATTGGACCAATGGGGTCGATTCCTGCATCGGATAAGTTCTGAGACTAGGCGTCCCGGTAATATGTCTTAAACAAGCAGGTTCTTATCCATTCCTCAGAAATCAGGAGGTATTGTGAAATCAATAGGACATGTAATATAAAATGTTAAAAGTCGTAAATACTATTATATTCCCACGCTCCCAAGAAGCGACACCTAGCCTAATCTTCGGTTTCACGCATCCAATTTCTGCCAGCTGCCCTGTGCAGATCGTCGCACCAACCGAGGGGCGTCCCACACTACGTTTACCGAGACGCGGTCCACTCCATCACTCGTCTGCTCCAACGATTGTCGGATCTCCAACAAAGTGGCCAGCCTATTACCACTTTAGGTTGCTAATTCGAAAGACTATGTCGGTGACTTTACTTCTCTGGCGGATGGTTTTGATCATTCCGAATCATATCTACCAGAGAAACTCCGAGCATAGCTCTCTCCATAGCTCTCTTAGCGACTTTGAGCTTGTGAGCTTTGCGTATACTTCTTTTATATTCTGCTAAATGCATTAAGTTTATAGATTAACAACGGGGATTTGTGTGATTGTTATCTCGCTTTACGGTTACCGTTAACTTTACAGCTGGCATAAATTGCGGAGTTTATTCATCGTCCCTCCTCAAGCGTAAAACAATAAACTTCAGCCTTTTCTCGTACGTCATAAATATCACGTTACTATAAGTGGAGCTAGTAAATTTTTAACGATATTACCCTTATAATATTGAAGAACGACACGGAAATGTAAAATAAGAAAATTAGATAAAAATAAAATCAGGTCATCAATAGCTTTTTGTGAAAATTTATATGAGGCGAAGTCCACCTGTTGTAAGTTAAGTCAAAATGGAGTAAACCATCAATCAACACAACACAATCATAATCCATCTAGTTAAAACTAATCAAAGAACTAAAGAATATTTGTTATACTACTTACCTAATTGTAAATAAAATATATAATATGTACAAAATAATATATATGCATATAATATTAAATCTAAGAAATGATTAATTTTTGCTTGTATTTTAATTGTTGAGGAAAATTTAACTTCAATTCAAGCTGACAAGATTTCTAACGACTGGCACACAAATGAGTATGTGGGTACTTAGAGACAAACCGCAGAACTTCATTAGGACGCTACTGTTTGATTGTACGAACCAAAGTTTGGTCTTTAGACACGCTCTAGTACCTTTTGATGTTGTCCGGAAGTTGTTGACTAGATTTGTATTACTTACCTGTATATAACACTAAATGTCATATTAATACGTACGGACGTAGTATGTTAGTTAGGTATGTATAATTTATTGAATAAAGTTTTTGTATTTGTTAGTGTAATTTTCTTTCATAAATTTATATCGTTTATTATATATATATATATATATATATATATATATATATATATATATATATATATATATATATATATATATATAGTAAAAATAAATATATTAAACAATATTAGGTGCAAATAAACTCTCTTTCGTTTTATCGATTAAAAATTTAGAAATTAGAAATTAATTTTTTTTATATATTTTACACAATTACAAATTGCATTAAATGTATTTTTTTTAAGTTATGATATACAAATAATTAAAGCTCGTTTTGCCTATCTCAGTGTAATAAATGGCGGAAAATTCTTTTTGCATAGTTCTAATAAAGAGGAACGTCGAAACTTCAAATTAAGATTCCTGAAGTTCCGCTCGCAGGGAAGAAGATTAATGAACGATGGCACCTGAGGGTCGCTCTGACCCTACTAACGATAGCTGCGGGGTCAAAGAGAAATAAAGGTTAAAAATAATAAGCGGAAACTTTTCAACAATGATACTATTATGATTGGGTTTATAGTAGATAATGAAGAAACAACAGTTAAATTATAATTGTTATAAGTTGCATGTTTGTCATGTCCATATTTCACAAATAAATTTGAACTAAAGCCCTATCATGAGTGCGATCCCAATAATATAGAAAAGAGGGAGAAAATAATATTTTTACTGTATGTTATTTATAAGAATTTAGTCGTAAGGCTATAAATTGATAATATATGCATCAAAAGTCGCACTTAGCTTAGGCTTATGTGAATGCTGGAGTGTAGAAATCTAGTATTAGATGCCCTCCAGCTAGATGGAACGATAATTTGCGCAGGATGGCTGTTAGAAACTGCTGGCTGGGTTAGGTGGCTCACCATGAGGGAGACCTATGTACCTATGTGAAAAATAGAGTAGACTGATGATGATAATGATGTGCTTATTCGGCAGTCCTACTATAGTCAAAATTGTTTAATAATTGTTAGAGTTGGTTTCCGTCATATTGAGTTTTACTGAGAAAATATTAGAAGTATGGTAGACAAAGTTTCGATTATTTAATTACACTCTATATTGTGGACACACAATTTTAGTTTACATATATACCTAATAGTAAAATAGTATGTAAATAATAAAAAAAAAACAATTTTATACTATGGTGCAATATTCAAATGGTTCTTTATACAGTAATCACTATAGATACGTTGTAGCAACGATTTTCAGTTGTTTATTTTATGCGATAGGGAGGCAAACAAGGAAGTGTGTTGTCTTTGCCGGCCTTTGAGTTGCCGCTGCCGGTTTGTTTTTTGAAGGTTTCAATGTCGTATTAGTTCCAAATATCGCTGAAGGTACGTAGGTTTCACAAGGTGGTGGTGCTAGGAATGAAGTTCAAGGAAAACACGCATTGCCATTTATCTAGATGGTGGGGATGAAACTTTTCTTTGTAGCAAGTTTATCAGCGAGCTTGATTGACAATTTAGAACGAAGTACCTAGGCATTTGATGTTATTCAACGTTATTTTACTGCATTAAACGTAAATAAATATTATCTTAGTACCGTGTTTATGCAAGTGTCGTGAACAAAAAGAATAATAAGAGCGTATAATAGCGAATAGGAAAATAGCTCGTTGAATGCCACCCTGAATATCACAATGCGACGAGACAACAATAGGGTAGGACCTATATTCTGAAACGAAGCCTAACGGACTAAATGAAACAAAACCTCTTTGTAAAAAGAATTAAAAATGTTTGCAAATTGAAAACGAATGAGGGTCTTTTTGTATAGACGCTGTTGCTTTCTAGTTTAGCGGCGTCAGTCAAACGTAGTTTGTTTCTGAAAAGTGAGCAATTGATTTAAAAATTTACGAACTTATATTTCAGGTGTTTGTTAAAGACAATAAACTAAAGGCTGAATTTTTAACAGACTACATACATATTCTCTCAATTACGTATTATCCTCCGTTTCATTCTTAGTTTATGTTGTATTTCGAAATCGTCGAAAATATTATTCTTTATAATATTTTCGACGTGGGTGAGTCAGTAAACTTTCTAAGCTTCAATAAATCCCAAGATGTCAGGCTCGGTCACTAGTTTTTCTACTTCGTTATTTCTTATTTTACCCAAAGACCGAGATTCGTTATTATCCAAAGAATTATTCTAAGGAGTTTTCTCACTTCTAGTAATAAATGGTTTTCTTCTTTAAAACAGTATCTAAGCCTCATATTCGTGAGTCAGCATTTATCTTTTAAATAGACCTAGATACCAGCATCTTGTGTAAGGCTGCACTCTTACGCGCTGATCCGCATATAAAATATCGTTGATAGTTTATATTTGAGTGGAATGGTGTTGTTAATCCCAGGGCTTTTACAAATTCATCGTAAACACTTGCAATCCTGCTCGCAAGTTTTAGACTAAGATGACGAAAACTTGGCGATGAAGACTTCTCTGCAGTGTTAAAATCACGCTGAAACAATGGAAGTGGTCGCACTTTTTAATATAAGGAAACTTCTTTAAAAATATTTTCTGCATGAATGGTAATAGAAAAAATTGATTTTCATTTCATATAAAAGAAGTCACCGGCATGCATTTCGTTCTTCCGGCCTTCTGCAGTGCACGGATACACAATGCACAAATCAGCTACCGACAATGTAATAATAGACGGTACAGTCACGTACATTTCATGCAGCATGGTGCACCCTTTACGGTGCCACGTCCTATTTTTATTACTTTTTCCACGTAAACTGTAAAGTTTATAGTTGAATGCGAACAATTTATCGTGGCTAGTATGTGTTAGTGATTTCAATCGGTATTATGTATTGGATATTGGGCATGTAATCTTTGTTACCAATAAATTTCACAATTCGTCGCAAAAATTTAACGTTTTTCTTGCATTATTTATTCATTAATTTATTTTCTACAGCTGGACATTTGCCTCCCTCAAATGGAAGATGTTGTCTTAATGTACACGCTTGATGGCAAAGTAAGGATCGTAGAATGATTTTATAATCTTGTGGTCCTAGTTACTGGTTTTTTCCCCCTAGTCGGTTCGTGCGACATCAACGGGAAGAAATTGCGTGGTCTTATTTATGACCAGTAACCAAACAGTATACCTTTTTAAGGTATACTGTGTAGTTTTTCGAGGTTTATTTTACAAGGTATATTACAGGTTATAGGTTTTAATAAATTAGGTTTATATTTATAGGTTTTTGCTTAGGTCTTTAAATATTATTTGTTTGTGACTGTCACCTGTAACCATACAAAATTAAATGACTGTCGCCAGGCTAGGCTATTATTTAAATTATATTTTTGCGTATGTTTTACCATTAGATGTGTTTTGTGCGAGGCAAAAATTTCCCGCAGGTGGGCTTTACAGGTTATAATAGAATTATCATATCATTATTGCTACGATGTATAATAAATTTTGAAAATATTTTACCTGTTTGACCAAAATTGTCATTTTTTATGGAAGAAATAAATAAATAAGCGAGTCACGAATCACCAAAGAGCAGGTGGTTATTAACCTGTTTACTGTACTTCAGAAGTGACAGTGGTGTCTGACGCGTTGTACATCCACCTTAGGATAGATTTATAATGAAAGGACTATAAGATGGTAAGATAAGGAACTGGAGGTTGTGAGGAGACAGGAGAGGAATGGATTTAATACTCACCGAACGAAGTGCATTAGCAAAGCTACTATTCAGAAGTCAGTTTTCTACGAGAATATGGTGCTTTTTTAGAACGATTCACTCCATTCACGATATTGTAAAAATTATCCAAATATTTTGGGCTTTTAAAGTATTTTTAGGTAAAAATATTTGACAAAAAATGCTCTAGAAAACGTGACTACCGCGGAAAAATTATGTGTATAAAAATTTCCTTATCTCAATTCATTAAGAAAAGTCTAAACATTCACAAATTTATGGCTCTTTTAATTTATTACCAAACCATTCTTTAATTGTCGCTTCTTATTACAACGAACTTAATTACTAATTCAGACTGGTGCTGAATTATTTTGAATTCGAAATTCAGTACAGTTTTGTACTTTCTAAATTATAATACTTTATGCAATAGCGTAATTATTTGAAGGAAATATGTCGCTAATGGCCCACTTTGTAATTTGTAACTCCAAAATAAACATTATTTCTCACTTCTTACTTTTGATGCCGAAAACTTAAAAATCTTAAAGCGTATCCAATGGAATTTACCCTAAAATATGTCTTTTTATACCTCAAGTAAAAACGCTAAAACTATGAAAGAAAAAGTATACTGTTTTTTTATATTACTAGATGTCTCAGTGAACTTTGTTTTACTTACAATTTATTTAATTCAAATTAACAAAAATGATAACACCTGGTAGGCTTATCTTCTGGTATGTTTGGTTTAACAAGACGTTGATTAGACAAGCCATCACGAACGTCATCTAAAAGTAATTGGATGTAAAAGGAAGAAAAATGATTATTTCTTATATTTTTTTATTTGTAAAGGTTCCCTGTATTATAGCGGACAAAATGAAATAAAAAATATTAAAATCAGTGGAGCCTTGTTTGACTTTTAGCAAGACTAACTATACTAACTATATATATATATAAGACCTAGGTATTGGGTATCGCGGGTTGTTCACCATGCGGACGGACTTGGACGAGTTTTCCCCAGTGGTGGATTTCTTGCCTCCGGTCCCCTATTAGATTTTTTAATAACCGAATATTAAGTTTTTAAAATCAAGCAAAAAAGTCATATAATCTGGTAGGTGTCTATACCTATTTTTAAGATTACAAAGTTTATCCTCGTCTGTTAACAAGTTTAATATATACTTATATATATATATATATATATATATATATATATATATATATATATATATATATATATATATATATATATATATATATGTTTAATAAATAAGTTAAAATTGTAAATGAAATGGTTTGTGTGATGTTGTTTTGTAAATATTAAAAAATACGTGATGAATTATTCATTCAGCTATCGGCACAGTGAGTTTCTTTTTCAATAATTTGCATGTTTATCGTCATTCTTGTAGGCGCTATGTTAATACAAGTGTCTGCTTCTTATGATTTATATTGCAATACATGTCGTGAATCACTAGGCATCGTGACTCTACGTAATTGCTTTACCAATCGAATTAATTATCTCTCTTATTCTTAATTGTCTTAGTGCTTTACGGTGCAAGTTTTTATAATTGATTCCATCGTTGGGCGATATAAATATTTTAAAGTGATATTATGTTGGCTATATTTTACTATTTACGATTATTGTTTGATTACATATAATTGATTTGAGCTGAGAATTTTCTATATAGCGGTTCTGAAACGCAGTTCTGGCTTCTACCTGGTAACTTTTTTATTACTTGATGTATACATATAAATCAAGAACACAATTTGGCGCCTACATAATTTTGTTCGGACCACAAAAATTAAATTTTCAAAAATAATTATTTAACTTAAGAAGATTGTCTTTATAAAAGTAACAAAACAATAGATTTAAAATAAAGGATGCTGTACAATTGAAATGAAGAGTTAAGATGAATGTATTACCATATATCAATGAATCACCATTATACTGATGGTTGAGCATCACTAACGATAGTAAAGAAAATGTTACGTTTGGATTATAATAGTTTAGATTACTCAAATGCTGTACTATCGCATAGTGCACTGTAGGAGCCAAATGTCGCATTCATTCACAGGCTTGCAAACATTATTTCTGCCAATGTCTTTATTCCTTGTTTTTATATTTATTTCTATATTTATAGAGTATTATAAATAATTATTAATTATTTTGGTGTGTTACATATATATCATACATTACACGTAAATGTAATCTATCTACATTAAATGACACAATATTTTAGCTAAAGCACTTACATTCAATATTATATATTTATTATTATTGATTAAAATTATTGATAAAATTTCGATGAACTTATTGGTTCAATGGCGAAGCTAAGTCTGTGGTGCCCCGCTAAATAGTTTTGGATAAGCGTGGCGGGGAAAAGTCTTTTCTTCTTGAAAAAAAAAAGGGCGGGGGACATGCCTAGAAGTGGTACCTATATATGTGTTCTAATACTGTTGTATATTTTGCCTTTAAAATGTGCTGTAGATTTCGGTAAACAAATAGAGATTTCAGGACTGTTATCTTTGTTTTCGTTATCTAAAATGTGAATATCTTTTCAACATCAGATAATTTGTTGTTTACAAAGTTGTATATGAAATAGGGTTCGTTTGATATTGCCAAGTCGTACTCGACTCATACGCAAGAAATTCTATATATAATTATTTTTTTGTTAATGGTTATGTTATATGGTTTCATAATATCAATTTTAGGATTATATTATCAAAATACTAAAATATAATAATAATATTATGTCACATGTCAAGATTAGTAGATTTATTAACTAAACTTTGTTTTTTTTATGGATTAAATACTTTTATTTTTATTATAAGTAAAAGTTATTTACATATTTCTCTTTTAATAAAATATTAAGAGAAAATATTAAATTATTAAATAATAAATTATTTACATTATTGTTAGTTCTGTAACTTTGTTCTTACAAAGAATAAGTATTTATTCTTTGTCAGAATTTTCTTTCTCGGTACAGAAGAATATTATTACTTCATCGTCATTGTTTATTGAATATGAGTTTCATAAACAAAGTATTATATTTTAATGGTTATCTGTGTCACTTCAAATTTAAATGTCACGAGTACATGTAAAATTTGGAATTCAATTTATTGTTTTGGGATTTCTCGGTAATTTAATCTTATTTCAAAATGTCAACTGACAGTGAATTTTTCTTTAAAAAAAATAAAGACGGGAAAAGTCGAGAATTTGTGGGAAAAGTAAAAATAATTCTTGTTGATTTACCGAAGAAAATATATAAACGCAGAAGATGGGCAGCAGCGTTTATTACATTATCCCATATGCTAACGGGAGCGTCTGTTATGATCATATTATTTTATGTCTTGGCATCGAAATCAAATATATTCATCAATTTACATATATTTTTAAGTACTGTAGGGGTAGGAAATTTTGTCATTGTATATTTTATAAAATATGATGGGACAGAAGTTAATACTGTGATTATAAAATATTTTTTTTTAGTTCCAGCTCTTTTTGCCTGCAGGAATATTAAGTCTTAATGAACTGAACGGTTCAACAATTAGTATGAAAGTTGAAGACAGGAAATATGAACATGTATTTCTAGATATTTTAGGACTGATTTGCGGCATAAGCGGATGCATTTTAATATTTTTTGGAACTAATTTCTGGGACCAATTAACAATACACGCAATTGTTGGTTAGTATCTTTCTTAATTTCCAAGAGAAAAGTTTACTTTATGTAATACAGAATAAAACAGCTTACTACATGGTTTTTATTACTTTTTTGTGTAAAATTTTGTTTATTTATTAAAAGTGACTAATACTTTGAACCTTAAAATAATAATTAAATTTTTATCTTCTAAACAGGTGTGATGGCTTGCATCTTTACTCTTGCAAGTTTCCTTACAGGGTACTGTATGAATGATGAAGGAAAATTTTCTAAGTTCATGAAATCAATGCATGTCCTAACTGGCGTTCTTGGATTTTTATTATCATCAATGTGTTTTGTATCAGGTATTTTTAGACCCTGCCTTGAAACATGGATGCCTCTAAACAGTATGATTAAATTTTTAGGATTATTTTGCATTGTTTACTCTATTATTATTGTGAAGAAACCAGTGAAGACCTTTTTGAAATTTTAAACATGAAATGGAATTAAAAAAATTTGTTTCATTAATATAACAAAAAGTTTTCGTATCTTTTACGATTTTTTTAAGGCATAGACAGGCAAACGATCAAGCGTGTCACTTATTGGAAAGCAACCAACGCCGCTCGTAGATATACGCAACAGCATAGCCTTTGGAGAAGTGATGCTACTCTTTGAGAAATGTATAGGTCTTTAGGTCCGATTGGAAATACTCGTACAGCTGAAGATAACTGGTTCAATAAAGTGGGTTTTCACCGTACCAGATCGCCATTCATCCAGATAGCTTACTATCTGATAAAACTTTACTTAAGCTTTGTTTTATGGTGTAGGAAGGCAAACGAGCAGGCGTGTCACCTAATGGAAAGTAATCAATGCCGCCCATAAACATTTGCACTGCCATAGGCAGTGCAGAAGCGTTGCCGGCCTTTAAGGAAAGTGTCAATATGGGAAAGGGGAAGGGGAAGGGGGGTTGGGCTTCTGGGACTCAACTGCTCACCGGACGAAGGGCGGTAGCTAAGCTACTCCTCAGACATCGGTTTCCTGCGGGAGTGTGGTACTTCGCCGGGCGAGCCAATCCAGTGATCATTCTACAGACAAATAATATGCCACTGTTGACAAAGTATTCGTCTGCAGCGTGACTCTACCACTTAAGTAAAGAAAGTAAGTGTTGTTTAAGTAAGTATACATAGTTTATTTGACAGTCAAAATTGTATGAAGTTTATTAAATAAAAAATATACACATAAATTATCAGGATAGACAAGTTACTAGTTATTAGAACTATGCAACAAAAGAATTCATTTTATTCAATTCTTTATCGCATTATACGTCGCTATATTGCTTCTATACTCAGTTATCAAGAATACGTGAGACACGTTATCTCCGATAGAAGATGTGTGAACGGGTAATCCATTGCACTAAGGTTTATATGTATATTTAAAATTAGTAATGATTCAGAATTCATATAATACTGATCAAGTTATAATTTTACCTTTTGTAAACTTAAGTTTTGTGTATTTAGTGTTTCTTAGCCTGTAAAGCAATGCAGTGTAATTCTGAAGCAAGGCAATTGTTAGATTCGCCTGTAATAGATCAAGATGCTGATACATCAAGCCCAAATATCCCTTATGTAAGGAATAATTTTGGCGATCACAGTTCTGTTTGGATTATAGTTCGTGGTTGTATGAATTCAATAGCACATATGTTATTGGGTGCAAGTGTGTTTGTTTCATTATGGTTTTCGTTCAAGACAACACCAATTACTAATTTTCAAATTCATATTGCACTTTCAGTGATTGGGGTGAGTGTTTTGTTTTGTTCTTAATTTTAATTCGAATAAAATGAAATATGTATGAAGGTATCTTGCATGTAGCATTTCAATTTTACATTTTACCTATTGAAAACAATCGCTACAATTTTTTAATACTAAAATCATAACCCATTATGATTGATTATGATTAAATGGCATTTTAATCAGAATATTGCCTTATCTATGGTGTTTTAAAAAGTTTTTTCAATCTGGGAATCGTGTGATAGATCTATTTGCAGTACCGCCAAAGATGTGCGACAACTGAACTGAAACTGAACTGCTGCACCTCTCGAAGGAAGAGAAGTGTTGTGCTGTAGAATTTGTCTTGGTATCAGTAGAATAAGCCATGAACTCGCCTGTTTCATGGTCGTTTTGTTTAATGGTCGAGATCTCGAGATGTGATCGAAATAATATGCATTTAAATTTAATGTTATCACTATGGCTGATGCGAAGTTAAATTAATTAATTATGATTTTAACTAATTAAGGATACTGGGACGATCAAGACGTACTTTTTTTTAATAGAGTAAAATTGATTGTAGACTGAAGATGTGAAATCAAACCCCTAATTCTCTGCTCAGAAAAAGAATACTTCGCTACTGAGCCCTTTGGGTTGATTAAGCAATTATATGGTTTATACATATGAATTAAATTTTTAATTTACGATAAAATTAGCTAAAGTCATTACTAGACTTAAGCTAATTTTTTTTTCAGGGGAAAGGGAAGGGGAAACAGGGGACATAAATAAATAAAATATTTTGTTGAGAAATACCAAGAACCCGCATAAAAAATTTGAGACGCTTTTGACCGGATTTGTCTTTGACTGTGATTTATGAAATTGCTAGATTTGACTATGTTTTACGTGTACTTCTGAATTCCATTTCACTGCTGAGCGCATCGATTTAAATTAACTTGGCTCGACTTAAATACTATTGTGTAAGTTAGGGATTCTTCCTAAAAAATGAAAAATAAATTTGAAAATATAGTTCTCTCTATTTTCATCTTTCAACGTTCTATTCAAAGCTAATCTTTCAGTAAAAACAATTTAATTATCAAAAAGTGAAAAGACAGTTGAAGGCACAACACAAATTTCAGTAAAATTGTTCTACTATGTTACAATTCTTCTTATTACGTTAAGTATACACTAGCGGACTGACAGATCTTTATATCAATAATTATTTATCTATAATAATGTGTATATATAAGGTACATAATCATTTATATAAAAGAGCTCCGCTAAAGCACGCTTCCAAACCGATATTTGGCAACAAATGTATATTTATTGTATTGATATTTTTCTATGCCGACCCAGCCTCATTACAATTGTGCGAGATGTATATATAATAACTAGTTTAATTGACTTAATCTTTTTGTTCTATATTACGTAATTAAATTTGTATTAGGCTAGGTAACGTCTTATGTCATCATCATTTAAAGAAATAGGTTATTAAAAACAGGTAAATGCCTATTTTTTAATTCTATTCATTCTTCTTTTATTGTCATTATTGTATGGTGATATACATGTATAGATTTATTCTGATCGGCTAATATTTTGAACTTATTTGATTATTTGAGAACACAGCTAAAAGTCATAACCACTCAATGGGAAACCACAAGTGAAAACAAATTCTTTCAACTGTTACCAAATATTGAGGTTTTGATACAATGTTTCTCGTATTGTAGCAAAAAGCGAAGCTTTTTGTTAACAAAATTTGGAAATGAATTATAATTCTAATTTTATCGATAGATACAGCTATTGCAATTATCATGGTAAATTAAGTCGGAGCACACATAATTTGAAATAAAAGTAATCTACATCTGGCATATAAAAATAAAAAAATATCTTAGAGCAGAGTGAAGTTTCTTATTGAGGATTCTAAGCGACAGCGGGTCCTGTAAGTAAGGAAAGAAGTATCAGAAAGCACTGCGAAGTTCCATTTAGTCCAAATGTTTCGCGATGTCTTTTTGTTCTATTCAAAGAAGGCTCACGTCATATGAGATAAAT
The DNA here is from genome assembly GCA_031353405.1 of Baronia brevicornis. Taxonomy (NCBI): domain Eukaryota; kingdom Metazoa; phylum Arthropoda; class Insecta; order Lepidoptera; family Papilionidae; genus Baronia; species Baronia brevicornis. Next base: position 17,067 of record JASFAT010004703.1, read on the forward strand.
ACCATTCTAGATAAACAAAACACTTTAAACAGCTGATTTAGGTTATGCTATATCAACGGTCTATCAAACAGCACGACGTCTGAGTCTTCTTGAGGTCACCATTCTGTCACGGATGTCGCCTACATGCCATCCTCACGCCTAGCACCCTACTCATCTTTACTTATCTACTTATCTACAAGATGAAAAAAAAGTACATAGAATAAGGTCATCCCATTTCTTCCCTTGGAAGTATGAGGTGACTATGGGAGTACTGGCTACGGACACAAAGTTTTAAAAACCAATCTACAATCCCCAAGTTCGTGTGCCAAGCGGTGTTATTCTGGCAGCATTCTTAATTTCCGAGGGATGTTATAGCCAACAGTGGAATTTATGGCTGTATTGATAATGAATGTAGGAACTGATATCAATTTTCAAATCGAAGGATTTTTTTGTAGCCCACATACATACGTCCCTTTGGATACAAAGTCTCCCGGATCCTGGGGAGTAAGCATTAACCCACCAGGTTTGTCCAATGTGGATTGACGGGTAATTAAGACTCGGTTTTAATACCTGTAATACCGAGGCTTAATTAACCATATATTTCTCTAAATGCAGGTGATGATTGATCCGTGATCATTGACCCTTAAAGTAACTTAGCCACTGAGCCAATTTAGGTTGTTAAATTGAAGGAATTAATTTTTTTTTATATATATTTACGCCTATCCCCCGCAGGGGTTGGCAGAGACCACAGAGCTCCATCCGCTGCCATTCATCGCAGCGAAACGGCTTGTCATTGGTCGCTTTTCGCCCTCGTGAGAATCAGGACGTGACGGGTGGCGAACCACGTCGCCGTCATTTTCGACAAATTAGGTATATTAAATTCGTCTTTAGTGAATCCCACGAGCCGCAAGGGAGGATGGAGGTCAGCCCCAGCAGAGCCCTGCATGCTGAGGTAAGGCACCATAGTCCCCGGGGGAGCCCGACCCCGGGACGATCGGCACGTTTTACGACTAGGCTCGCCCCTAGCCACGCATCCATTGGCACGGCAGACCGTGGATTGGCGGAGAGGAAGGGAAAGGATAGAGAAGAAAGGAAGGGGCAGGAAAGGAAATGTGGATTGGGGGGGTTACCAGACTCGGAATAAACATTTAAAAATCCATATAAATATTTATTCCGATGCGGGAATCGAACCCGCGACCATTGACTCCGCGGGCGGAGGGCCCCGCCACTGAGCCAATCGTCGAGCCAAGGAATTAATTATATTAATATTTAATTTCTTCAATATAAATTTTATTGGATGCCTTCATTGGGCTGGGCACGTGGTACGTATGGACGAGGCTAGAGTACCCAAACACCTACTCGACGGCAAACCAGATGGTCGTAGAAGCCGCGGAAGGCCTAAGCTCAGATGGCTAGATGGAGTCGAAGACGACTTAAAGGCAATCGGTGTGAGGGTCTGGAGGGAAAAAGCTAAATGAAGATCCGACTGGAAAAATTTACTGACTCAGGCTAAGGCTCACTCGCGTCTGTAATACCTTGATGATGATGATGATGAATATAAATTTAATTTCTAAAGTGAACAGTAGTAATGTTCCATATACAATTAATATAATATAAATTAGTGCAATATATTCGGAGTGATGAACCTACGCAAGGTTTAATTTTGTTTCACTGCTTACAATTATCGTTAATTTTTATTTTACAGTACCAACTTTTAATGGCGCATGCAATTCTCTCATTAAATGAACGTAATGCCTGGTCATCGCAGCTCTCGGTGGCGCATCGCGTCAAAGCTCATTTAGTGCTACAAGTCGTCGGTTCAGTGCTGGCTATAGCGGGCTCGGCGATAATGATAAAGGAGAAATCTGTTCATTTCAACTCCAACCATGGAAAATTGGGTAAGGAAACAAATATCATTGGTTATTAATGGAGTCAGGCGTTACTTTGCGGAAATCCATCACTATATGGACAGTCAAAAGTTTTACTTAGCTAAGATCCGCGACAAGCAAAACAATAACAGAAAATTAATAATGTGTGTTTTTCCGTTGGGTTTAGTGGATTATTTGGAACTTTAAACCAAAAACTTACCGAAAATCGGCCATCAACTCTCCACCCACCAACCACTATACACAACGCCAAACACACACTATCACTTTTCCATCTTGTACACGACACGTGTTTCGCCCCAACACGAGGCATCTTCAGGTATAGTAGACTCTACGGAAGACAACCGAAAAGTCCACTTTTCGGTTGACTGTCCAAATATCATTGGTGGCTAATGAGGTTAATTTTTTGGAAGTGTATGCGGTAATTGTCAAAATCGCTGCTTGGATATCAAACAATATTTTGATATTATTAGAATTTTTGTTAGCTATTCCATCTAACTTAATAGTGCAAGTGCAAGGAAAATATAGTTCACATCCATAGTCCAATGATATAGTCAAACCCATGTTCGATCTAAGGTCGAAAGAACAGTTCATGCCAATTGAGCTATTGCTGTTTAATTATTGCAAACACGAAAAAGAGACAAAAGTAGGCAAAAATTTTAAAACAGACTTTTGATTTTCGGTATTGTCTAAAAACATATCTTAAGAAACTTGTTATTAATTGATGAGGGCTTAAGAGGACATAAAAATGGGATTACTGTGATGTATGATTCTCAGGTTAGATTATATGAAACCTTGGGGTGGTCTAGTGCATTTTAATATGGATTTGGCTTGAAAGACATTCAGTTAAATATTGTTTTAATGTGTATTTAGGAAAAGTAACTAATTTTAATACATCTTTATAGAATTTTAGGTAAAAGAACAAGCGGGTCACCTTATCGTAAGCAACCTGCCACCCACGGCTGCCATGCAACCCATAGTAATGGCACTGGCAATGCGGTGTCTAGCTTAAAGTAAAAATGTTAATAAATAATAATTAAAGGAAGTAACAGGGGAGTAAAAAGGAAATAAAGGAAGAGGAAAACTATTGGATCTCCATATCCTTCGCTTACTCATACTCGCTCTACATAACATGGTAGCACGGCAAAATATGTATGGTACACACAGTAAAAATATCGGTACAGTAAAGTGGTATGAAAACAATAAATATTTTTCAAATAATATTTCTTTAATTTTCACTTTAATAGGCGCACATATAATTGAAGCTCAATAATAATATATCTGATAGCAAAATATCACAGCGAAGTAATTGCGATTACAAATTTAGTAGGCGAAATGTTCCTCTTCCGAAATGCATATGAATATACAGCCAATAAAATTATTTTAACCAAATTTTTGACTATAAACGGAAAAAGTGTAAATCTTTATAAAATATATGCGACATAAATGTTAACTATATATAAGCAAGTCTGTTAATTCCATTTGCTTTGAGTGAGATATGTAAAAATGAGATGAATTTTCTACTTCAATTTTGTGACATTTACGCATATTGCCATTTTTGAAACTAAAATTTTCCAAAATGTTGACATTCTAAAAAAGTGTTATATTAACAAAACTCCACATAAATGCTGGCAACTCTTTTATAATGATTATGGTGTTGCGGATATCTAAGAGCGGCGTTGATTGCTTTCTACTAGGCGACACGCTTATCGCTGCTATCTCATAAAAAATACCACCAGATATATTTAGAAATGGTTTTGCACCTTGGCTGCTATTACTATTGTAGTCTTACCAACTTGACTTACTATAAACAGACATAAGTAAAGTTTTTGCTTAGGAATTGTTTTAGAATTTAAAATATAGCATTAATTTAATAATTTTTAATGCAGTGTGTTTTAATTGTTCTAAGTATACTCTTAATCAACTTCCTTCTTCAAAATATTTCCAACCCCTTGATAAAATTCTTTGTACTAGATAATATATTTTCTATTGATATATATTAACTTTTGGAGTATTAATATTAGCATACATATATAATATGTAGATGTAGCGGAATGTTGCGGGAAACTTTTTGAAATTTTAAGGAAGTTTTAAGATTTTTCATTTGAATGAGCCTCGTACATATATAAATAATTGAGATAGTTTAGGCAGTTTAAATTGATACGGTTTTAACAATATTTTATCAACAACATTTTAATATATATTTATTTGATCTCAATTTTGTGTTTTGTTACAGCTCTGGCGGCTCTTATTTTCACCTGCGTTAGTCTTGTAAATGGAACTATATCGTTCTTTAACGTACGACGAATTTTGTATGCAAAAATTGTAAAAATTAATCACATACTTTGTGGTTTAGCTGCCTTTACCTTATCGTCCGCATGCTTATCATTGGGTTTTAACAAAGGGTCGTTCAAAAGCTGGGCCTCTGATGAGATGGCGATAGTTCTTATTTGCATTACTTGTACATATACATCTATAATTATTTGCAAGCCGTGCTGTACATTTATACAAAAATTTTGTTCTCTTTTCAAGCTTAAAATTTTCTAGGATGTATCTCGATATGAATGAAGTTTTTCGACAAATGATCGATGTGGACATTTAAAATGTTTAAAAAATAACATTGTACGAAACCCGGTCGAAGTGTTAAAAAAGCTTAAAGTGTGAGTTTTTAAATGTATACGAGTATGTGTGCAATTTTAATAATGTTTTGCAGGGTAATCAAAATACTCACGTATAGCGGGAATGAAAACGGATGTCGGCCGAAATGAGCTCGAATGTGGAGGTCCTAACTCGGCCTATCAGTTCAAACGTAAGGCAAAAATCGAGTTCATCTAATTTTGCCTGTTTATCCGACCTCGATTTTAGTAACCACATGTCATTGGAAGAGATATATTAGACATATATTATGTATTTGCAATGCAATCATTGTAAGTATATATTAAGGACATTGATTACGAAGTAGATCTTTTTGTTTTTTAAAGTCTTTTCATAGCCTTATCGGCCAGGAGAAGTAAAGATTATTTTTACTAATAAGAAATTTATGTACATATTGATATGATTGATATGATTGATATGATGATTATAAACTTTAATCTAGTCTAAATACTTGTACAAGTTTTAATGATTAGACTTGCATAATTAAGTGATAAGTGTTATCCTTATTGTGTTATTTGGTAATATGAATTATAAATATTATGTTCTAAAAACGGGCCCAGAAGTATGCTTTGCAAGCTTATCGTTACGGTTATGATAAAAATGGTTATCTGTCTACAGCAAAACGTAAAAAATAGGCTCTTATCAGTTTGGTATGCGATTATTAATTAGATTTTTATGTACTCTGTATATTGTTTGTTTCAAATTTCAATAGATATTTCTTGACATTATATGCATTATTTCAGTACGAGTTAGAAATGGTATATCTAAAAATTTGAATTACCAACGCACAGTACTTAAGGTGTTTAGAGATTATTAAATCATTTTTGTTTACATTTTTTTTATTATAATTAAAGTAATAAAGAGAAATTGAAAAATTAAAGATATTACACAGAAAATGTATTTACTAATATGAAAACATGAATATTAATTATTCCAAAAATTTTCATTACGATTTATAGAGTATTTATAATGACTAATGAGTAATTAAATACGCCGTCGTATCGAATTATGAGGCCATACTACTTTTTTATCAATTATATCTTTAAAAATGTGCGTGATTGTTACGTGATTGTATCTACAACAATACAGACATGTACTCGTTATAAACATACCTAGATAATACGTATGTAGTGAGGGCAAAAATATATTGTATATCGCAATTAACGTAATGCGATTATATGGTTCATATGTAATAATTGATGTTATTATGAGATAAGTTTTGAATAATATGTTATATTTTGAGCATCAAATGATGTGAAAGTTGCAAAATATTCAGGTTTCCCAGGAAAATTTAATAATATTTCCGTTGATAAAAATTATTATTTACTATGTTAATAACATGTGATTTTAAAAATCTTCATTAATAAGTAAAGTTCAAACACCTGTTTTTATCGATCTCATACTCTAAATCACAGAATATTTTATAACCAGATTTAATAGCTCAATATATAATTTTAAAATACTTATTTACAAAAATCATTCATCCAATATCATTCGCCATTTAAATAAGACTGGTTCAAATCCAAACGCATTTATATATTTTTAAGGGTTTTATTTTTTGCCTGTTAATTTTTTATAAGTGAAATGTTAAAAAGTACATGAAATAAAAAATAGAAAGCAATTATGTATTTATCATTATTGATATATGATAAATATAATTGCAGAGCAGAGCACTATCACTTACATCCAAATGTTTTCCAAACTTACACAGTCATCACATGCAGTTGATTTTTAATAGGAACAAAGAAAAGAAAAAATATTTAGGAAATGTTGCTATAATTAGTATACAGTTATCATTAACTCAGTGCTTATTTTCATACAAGAAAATATTTAAAAAAACTTACAAGAAAATTATTAATTGGTATTTTGTTTTTGTTATTGTGAGATTCTATTAATTTGTAAGTCTTATTTCACAAATGAAAAAACAGTACAAATATTGCTGTAACAAATTAACAGAATTTATAACCAATTTTAATTATGGTATATAGTTCGTAATATTAAGAAATATACAATTCTAAATTTTAGTAATAAAATTTAAAGTATTTCTACTTTTTAATAATATTTGCAGATTTTTTGAAGAACGTGAGGAATGGATTTATAATGATTATAAAAGTAAATATGGCCGTGAAAGCGATGATGGTAGATGTGAAATCGTCAGATGCCCAGTTTCTGAAAGATCCTTTATCAAATCCATAACATAGGCTAATTGCGGATGTAGAGAAGGCTACAATACCGAAACAAATGTGCGTTAGCTTAGAAAGGTTGCTCGGTAGAAATCTTCTGAACTCGAAGGCGTAAAGTGACGTCAATCCATTGATAAGAGAAACTGACGTGAAGACCATCGCGACCAGTGCT
>JASFAT010004134.1:0-18080 GCA_031353405.1 Baronia brevicornis
AATATATGTCTATAATAATTTTAAAACAGTAATGAGATAATTTAATACATTTTATTTTATATTAAATTAATGTGCGATTTTACAATTTTTAATTTTAATTTTAAGAGCAAAATTACATTAACATATTAAAACCTACGTTAGTTAGTTAGTTATATGAATAGGCTTGTTTTTTGAAGATAACAGTATCGTATCGGTTCGGAAATACCACTGAAGGCAGCTGGTTCCATAGCATAGTGGTGCGTGGAATGAAGTTTCGGAAAAAGCGTTTTCATAAGTCTAACTGGCATAGAGACGAAGCTACCTTAGGAGCCTAGAGTATATATGGTCACAAAAAACTTAATACAGTCGGCAAATCGAATAACTGTAAATGCAAAGTCGTTTATCACTTTTCCTATTGAGCCGCGGCGATAACTTCTTAACCCCAGTTGATGTAGGGTGAATAACTCGCGTTGACAGTTGTAAGGGGCCGCGAAACTTCTCCCCTATTTCTATCGCTTATTGACCTTCCATTGCGAGAGAATGCATTCCATCCGTATATAAAGATATATCTGCATCTAGAAATGGAAATTCCTATGGAAATTGAAAGCATGCCATTCAAGTAAGTAATGCTTAATTACAAAATGGGGTTGGAGTACCATTTGAATAAATCGTTTACTTTTATAGCTTTAAATCGGAGTTTCCAGACATTGAACTTAAGTGGTTCCACGTCAAAAACTTACCATATTTATTTCATCTAATACTTACTTCTTATAAGATATATATAGAAAATCGTTTAACGCTGGATATTTTCTTCATATAAATGTGGCGTGCCTGCCGTACTTCTTCACGGCGACACCCGGTATATTTATCTTCTAATAAAATTCTTCAAAATTATATTATTTTATTCTTCTTGCATTCATTTTACATTTATATCATATTCATATTTATTATATTTTATTAATACTTTTCAATTTACATTTTATACATGTGCCGAACGGGTGACATGTCTATATAAAAACGTCAGTTGAACTAATATTTTGTTTTAATAGAAAACTATTTCTTTTTATTTTCAAATAATGAATTTAAAAAGAAATAATATAAAAAGTTTCATTACATTAGTGATACATTTATTAATGTATCACTACAGTATTTATACATACGTACAATTCTACTTGTAATTTAATTTTAATAAGTGTATTAATGGAGTCAGGCGTTACTTTGCGGAAATCCATCACTATATGGACAGTCAAAAGTTTACTCAGCTAAGATCCGCGACAAGCAAAACAATAACAGTAAAATTAATAATGTGTGTTTTTCTGTTGGATTAAGTGGATTTATTTGGAACTTAAACCAAAAAACTTACCGAAAATCGGCCATCAATTCTCCACCCACCAACCACTATACAAAACACCAAACAAACAAAGTGGTAGTGTGTGTTGTTGAGCTATCAAATAAAAAGTTTCATTGTTTATAGGTTTCATAAAACGCTGTTTTACAAAACGTGTTTACAAAGAACCTTACAAATTACTAGTATATGTATTCACTTTGTAGATATATCATTAAAGACTGTGCCAGGAATATTTCTACGACGAGAGCCTGAATTTCGAGGTGTACAAATTACTCAGTTGCAACAGTGAATACGGTCTCTTGACCTATTTCGGGTGTCACTTCACATGAATTCATACTCAGTGGGCTTCCAGACGTGCTGGTGCATGCATGACGCAAAGCAAAAAGCGGAAGCGATTTAAGTTGAACAGAAACAATTTTCATACACTGTCATGATTGACATAAAATAAAATAAGCATGAAAATGGCATTGGGCCTTGAACTTTGTAGACCTATAAGAGGAATATGTCCCTTTTCAAACATTCAAAATCTTCTATTTATTTATATTCTTCTATTTATATTGTATTTAACAATTTATTGAACGTTCAGTTTCATTCAAGTCAGTATTTCAGTTTTACCCAATAACAATACGCTTATCACTTACTCCGTATTCAAAGTTCTTATCATAAATTTACGAAATATGACTAGACTATACAAGCAGTGTACCATGTCACATTTTAAATCAAAACAACGTGTTCGAAACCGTGATTTTAACAACTACAAGCAATAAATGTTTATTAATATAAAATCATTAGCTTATTAAGATTCTAAATTTGAAATCAACCAGTAAAACATGATCCATATATCATCTTTGTAAAAAATTAAACTCAGTTGTTTCAAAATAATTATTTAACAACTTAATAATATAAGTTAAATATTTCTCTTCTATGGGATAAGAAAGTAAACGAGCAGGCGTGTCACCTGATGGAAAGCAATCAAAGCCGCCTATAGACATCCGCAGCGCTATAGGCAGTGTGGAAGCGTTGCCAATCTTTACGGAAAGTGTCATTATGGGAGTGGGAATGGATGGGAGAGGGGTAAGAAGGAGGGGGGAGAGTGATGGGCCTCCGGAACTCGGAAACGTTATAGCAACATAACCCTTTTAAATAGTTGTACGAAACCCACTATTATTAATTAATTAAAAAATCAATTTTTATCACAATCTTAAACAGCTTGGCTTACAAGCATTACACACGCCTTCTGCCAAACTGGGAGGATAAGCCCATATTTTACATAGAAGGCAGCCACATTAGCTCACCTTTGACAACGATGTATAAAAAACTTCGTACTATTCACTCTGCAATTTTAAAATAATTTACTTAAATTAAAATGCATATTCCGCATTAAATGTATATGTATGTATATATATATATATATATATATATATATATATATATATATATATATATATATATACATATACATATATATATATATACACATATACATATATGTATAACGAGACCTCTATGTGCATATAATACTATAATATAGTAATACTTAAGCTATTAAAACAACAATGCGAAATTAACAAAATACATACTTTCTATAATATTATGTTGATGGTTTTTAAATGGAAATTAAATCAGTTGTAAGCCACATAAATAAAAAAACTACATAACAAACGTAAAAATTGAAATGATCCAATAAGTTTCCATTTATGACATATGGCCGAATTCTTGACCTTGACCTCTACTACTACAATATACTAACATATACGTCACTAAAACTTTTGACACTTTTTTAGAATACGTACCTACATACTATAAAGATTGCAGCTTCCAAGAATCACGGTACAACTTTGATCGCTCATGTCAATCAATCACATCGATTAATTGCATCCCAGAAGGAATAGGGATAAACAATTGTGGGATAAAATTTTTTAAATCTTCAACTTATTTTTGTCAAAAACACATTTCATTGAAACTTACTGTACACCAGACTGGATAGCCATTGTACCGTGGAAACTCTCAAAACTTGTTACTACTGAGTTTCTAAAACACAACTACAATGCTGTGATGAAACTCGCCGCCAGCTTGCACTATTTGTTCATTACTTTCAAATGTATTCTAATTCTAGATAAGTAAAGTATATATGATGACATATTTTAACATAGCAAGCATATGTTATACTTTTTTTATTCATTTCGTAATAATAAATTAATATTTATTAATGACGGAAGTATAATAAAACTATTGAATAAAAGATATAGAAAACCCACGTGAACAACTTTTTGGCACAGTTAATATGACCTAAAAGATCCCTTAAAATACAAGACATCATCTAGTAGACAGAATATCTCCATAGTCAGAGTACTGAGGGCTTTTCAACAACTAGTAAATAAATAATATTAATAGTAGTATTTATCAAATCTAGAATTCTCTCCAATAGTTCAGTTACCAAAAGTATTCTCAGATTGTTATCAATTCTGAAAAAAATGACGATATATACTTCCACCCAATTTACACATATAAATATTTTGCAATATCACAATTTAATTCCCAAAAATACGACTTCAGTAAATTGCGAAGCTTCAAAAAATTTTTTTAATATATTTTTCTTTCTGTTCATATAATAAGTTATAACTTGTGCAATAAGTTATAACTAATTTGCCAGTTTAAAGTAAAGTAAAGTAATAAAAATGGAATAAAAACTCAACGTCACCAATGTAACTTAGCGGGAAAAGTCTATTAATATATTCATATTGTCAAAAACTGGCATAATTATGATTTTTTACAAGTCTATTGGCAATCTCGTTCATGCGAACTTTTTTTTTTAATTATACAAGTCTCCGGTGGTTCATTATAGGCCTGAAAGGTATAAAACGTAATATTAGAGACGTAAACATAACAAGCTTATAAAACCGCAATATATTCGCAAAGTCCCCGTCTCAGAGGTCCCCGAGGAGTCATTCTAAGTAGCTTGGCCCGAAATTTACTTGCCCCACGTAATTTTTGGTATTTTTCTTTTGTATCGTTCTTCTGATCCTTAGGGACGAAATGTTATGAGATCTTGAAATGGACAACTGTAAGTAAACCCAGACAATAATTAACTTTAATCCTTGCTACCTTGATACTCTTAATTTTGTTTTTATGAAAATAAAATAAAACGCAGAAATAATCTTATCATAAAGCATATTTAAGATTATTTTTATTATAGACTATATCTATTTCATTTTTTATACTGAAATTATTACAATTATTATTTTTTATAATAGAGTATAACGCTGTATTGGCTAACGAAATGCGGAGCGGAGTTCAAATAAGTTAAGTTTACACCTAGCAAGCGCAGAATCTGTAAATAATCTCTTTGTGTATCATTCTTTGGTCCAGACTTTGCAGTTTCCTAAAGAACGGTCTAGCTATACAGGACCCGTTATCTTCGGATTTCTGAATGAATGAGACGTAAAGCTCTATCGAAAGGATCTCGCGCGAGCTTGAAATACGGAAATTCTTAAAAAGCCACCGACTCGTGTATGGATTTCAACGTACAAATAGATGCGGGCATGGTGAACAGAAAAATGCTTAATACATACATTTTATAATACTTTCAGTGACCAGGTTGTTATGAATTGTTTGTCAAACATTGTTATTGTATTCTTAAAATGTTTATTTTATGAATACAATAACAATGTTTGAATGACGACTCAATTTGCTCAATGGCGTAGCTATTCACTTTCGAAATCGATGGTCGCATCTTTGATTTTCGCATCAGAAAAAATATATGTATAGCCTACAGGTAATTATTTCAAGTCTGTATACCCCGCCAATTCGTCTTCAAATGTGTATTTCTCGAGCAAAAAGCGAGGCCCTTGCCCTGCAATGACTTTATATTCTTAGCGTTTTTAAATCATTAAATTGGATTCTTCTAAAGTTCTTAATGACGAATATAGTTGTGTTGAATTGGCTGCCAACCTTCGCTAGTCGGAGAGGCACTCTGAGAAAAAAAAGCAAATATATTTCATCATAACACTTTGCTAACACATAGCGATTAATAGTTTTAATACAGAAAGGAAATATTTCCAAAGATGCTATGTATTTTGCAACTGGACAGCATACGAGTATTTGACATTCAATACATCCATAACAGTCGACATTTAGTCGTCCTCCCTCATAAATGGGTGTTGCTGTAATCCCCACACATAGCAGTAAGGATTGGACACCGCAGATTAATTTTTATTAGACCAATATTTGCACCCATAGTCGCCCCGTACGACACCCAAGGGAAGAAATAGGGGCTCTCTACTTTACTAGTAACTTCTAAGCAAACATAACACAGACAAAATATATACAAATAAAAAAATACATAATAAACACAGAAAATTATATTAATGTACACAATATAGGATAATATAATTTATATTATAAAGTCGTGCATAAAATAACCGATTTAAAGAAAAACATCTCAGTGCTACTTCTGCTTTGAGTAATTTGTGACGATATTTAACAGATGAAAAACCATGTCCCCGGCACATTGCAGGACAAAACTTTGCTCTGATTAAACAAAGCTTCTTTCCAGTCGTTCTTATTTCGTTATAGCTGAAATAGCGTTTTTCTTTGAGCGAGACTCTTAATAACAGAGAAAACGAAATGCAATTCCGAGAGCATTGTGTTGCACTACAAAGATAAGCCGAAACTGTTTATTTAACACAAAAGACAAAGATATTTTAATAGATGTTATAGCGGACTGTATGGTTTGGTTTGGACAACTATAAGTTATTTTGTGGTATACAACTGACAAAGCGGTGTGATTTTTAAAACGTAAATCAAACTAAGTAAATCGAATAAATTGCATTTTAACATTATATATACTTTTAAGATGGCGTTTTAAAATTACTTTAAGTCCATAGCACAATGGGAACCAAAAGAAAGCCTTTTTTTTAAATTAACCGAAGGCACTGCGATTAAGAAAATTATCAATATATTAAGAAAACTAACTGCATATTTTTTTTAGTATTTTTTGTAGTATCTATTTATAGTACGCCTTCACAAACCACAGGAATGTTTATATGGTTGAATTAGCTGCTCTGGGAGTAAGGAAGATTTGGCCAGGTAATTTACTTTGTGGGACGCCTCAGTTTGTCTATGAATTGTCTATCACTAAGCGGTGATAGTAATTATCAAATATAAGAAACTACCTTAAGTGCATTAACACACGCAAAAACTTATTACTCTATTTAATTAATATTTTAACAATTATTATTTTAAACCTTTGTAATAATAAAATTTCAAAAATTAGTGTTATATATTATTATGATTTCTTAAATAGTAATTAATTCAAATCAAAGAACCGAAAGGACTTTTCCCGCCAACTTACATCAGTGGCGTTGTTTAATTGATGTCATTTTGTGATGGTGTACACAAGCTTAAGGCGTATAAGTGAAGTGATAGGAAATAAATGCGTGTATCGTAACTTTTTGGTAGAATAACCACCATTTTATCAAGACGTAAGCGGACAATCAAAGAAAAGAAAAGAAAAAGAACCGGAAGAAATGAAGAAGAATAATAATAAGATGACCTTCAATGACAAGTCAGTTTTTCTTTGGATCAGCACTAGAGGTATCTCAGTGATATACATATGTATACATGTATATACAATCGCTCGATGTGCACATTCGAATTCGAATAATCAATGGTGATTGAACAAAGGCTTTAGATCCCTCTTATTTCTCGATTTAGAAATGTTTGGAACGCTTTGATAACTATTATTTAGGTTCCAATTTAAATACTTTTATACAGTAATATTTTTCAAACAACTTTGGACTTTCATGCGTTTCATGATCGTCATCACCATCAGTTGCAGCAGTCCATTGCTGTACAATGGCGCCCCCGGGAACACACGATACCTTGTCCGATCTTCCACTAAACGTATCCAGTTTTCTGTGTCATAAGGATAATCTTAGGTGCTTCATACTCGTACACGCCCGGACAAAATACCTAAAATCAAACCAAGCAAAATTATGAAAATCAATTGATCGAATGGTGTAACTGAATCTGCGATTAAATCAATTAGACTCTTTTTTATGGGGTTGGAAGGCAAATGAGCAGGTGCGTCACCTGATGGAAAACAATCATCGCCGCCCATAAACATCCACAGTGCCATAGGCAGTGCAGAAACATTGCCGGCCTTTAAAGAAAGTAGTATTATGGAGGGGATGGGGGAGGGAGTTGGGCCTCTGGAACTCAACTGTTAACAATCTGCAATCCCCAACCAGCTTGTTGGGTGACGCAACGCTACGTGCATGAAAATTACGGGAAACCCCTTAATTGAGATGGACCAAAATCCAGGTTCTGATAAAGGGAAGAGACTAATAATAAACTTAAATATATGTAATTATATTATAGTGTAGAGTAGACAACTTTATAAACAACAATAGTGTCCGATATTCTTACCGTCTGGTGCCGCGAACAATAACAAGTTAATTAAGAAACTTGTGCAGTGTTGTAGCTTCGCGGTTAACTTTAGCCAGCCATTTCGCTTCACTGTTGTGGTGAGCTACTGTCGGTTTTATTTCATCGGATGTTTCGTTCGTACAGTTCTATAGATTTTAGCACATATTAGAAAGATTAAACTTTATTAGCAAGATTTGCGGTTTTTTTTTCGATTATTAAACTGTTTATTATTATAATTGGAAATGATTGAGAGTAATCTAACGTTTTCAATATTAAGTAATCAATAAAATGTTAAAAATATTGAACACAAGCCTAAATTCGATTGTTTTTTTTTTTTATGTGATAGGGAGGGCAAACGAGCAAGCGTATCATCTGATGGAAAGCAATCAACGTCAGTGGCCTACGTTGGCGTACTTCTAAAATTATTGCTCTTGTAATAATAATAACAAATTTATTGTGTATCTGAAAATAAAAATTTACCTGCTAAAATTGCTGATCATAAATTGATTAATTTTTATAATTGTGGACCCTAAACTAAGCGATTGCCTATAATATCTCTGGGCTTGAATTTGTAGTTGACTATACATTTGTCCTAATACTAGTTGTATTTGAACTGCTTAATATGCAAAGGTTGATGCTTACGTTCTTAATACATAATATGGGTCGAATCGGTTTTCCGTTTTACGAAACTATCATTCATATCGAAAATTGCTACTCGAATGGGTATGAAAGCCTCAATATTCCGACAAGTTCTTTGTATCGGGTGTAGGTATTCACTCATCGTCCCGGCCGACAGTTAGCTGCTTCATACAATATCGAAGCCAGCCCTTTCAATCTGAGTCGAATGGCTGACAACAAAGCGGCACGATTCCGCCATTTGCTCGTTGGAAATGCCATTTTGCGTTTCCTTTTGTAAAGTATGATTATCTCAAAGATGTTTTAACTTTTAACACATTTTTTATAGTTCATAGCTAGCTTTCATCCTATAAAAATCTTCTTCTTTTTAATCTACACTCCTGGCGGATCGGTCGTACTCATGGATCATCTGATAGGTTAGTTGCGGCTTTAGGAAGACTTGTCCATCTCACTCTATTCGCTCTATTCTATTTCTTTCTATATTTTCTCTATCTCATCGTAGTGCGTGAACATTTTAAATAATTAACCTGAAAATATACAGTAAATACGGTAATCCAACACAGACATAATAGCGGGCATACGTTGTTGCAAATAAAGAGGGATATGCTGAATATATACATACATACGAGTACATTAATAACTCATTTCTCAGACAGCTTAGAGCGTAATAGTGCAATAGTGAAACGAGCTTTGTTTGAGAGCCGACCACAAAGTACAAAGCTTGTTTGTAACAAGCCTTATCGGTATCAAAGAGAAATTAATGTAACGATATGTACCGTGTACACATCCTATGTGATAGACGTGGCACGTCACTAGACGTTCAAATCGATCATTTGGTTATAACAATTAGATTAACATAAACTTATGAACAGTTAAATGACATCAATACTCCTAATTGACCATTTCCATTTTCTATGGATTTTGTTAAAGCCTGTTGAGATTTAATAATGTTCAGATTCACGCTTTTTTTAAGATTTTTCAACATATATACATACAATAGGTATTTACTATTTTTTTAAACTTTAATTAAAATTTATTAATGTGCTCGCCCTTATTATTTTCTCGTTGTTGTTACTGTTGTCTAAAGCATGTTTGTATATTTATAATACGTTATATACCATTGTATTTTTTTCTTATACTGTTTTATACTTTATTCCCCATGCTAACTGATATAAAAATTCTAATAGGCATGAAATGAAACTCTTGCGTTCTATTATTCTAAGGTAATACAATATAAAGTAAATTAATAAATAAAATAAAGTATACCTTGATATATTATATATAATTTTAAGAATCTTCTTGTGCCAACAAACACGTTCGTAATATCGTGTCACTCCGAGACTCTTTGAACTAAAGTTATTAATATATATGTGTAGATCGTAAACCACCCTTTGATGTTGTGTTGTTTTCTTAATAAATATTCTATATGACTTCTATAATATGCTTTAATATTCACCTTACAAAGACTTTACCCACAATATTTAAGTTTGGTCATTCGCATATGGCAATAAATACTATTAAAATTTAAATAGATCTATTTAAAAAAATAATAATAATAATAATTACGAGACTTATGTGCACCTTATGCGTACATATTTATTTATAGAAGTGTAGGTAATAATTAAATATCATTTAAGATAATCCAGCGGTTCGATTGGACGTGGCGTGTCTTCAATTATTATAATATCAAGTCCGGAACATTACACAATAGCCAAGATCAAATTAAACATTTTGGTGAAAAAAAACTTCTGGTTCGAGTTTCTGGTAAATACACTATACAATTTTGAAAAATGTACAACCAAGACGACAAAACGAGGGTCTCTTTATATTCTTTGGCATCAATCTCTTTATAATTTTTGGCAATCTTTCTACACTCCTTTTTGTTATTTTTATGTTTATTTTATTACTAATTATTGTTAACTATTCCAAGTCAGCTAGGTGCTGTGTTAGAAAAATGTTTGAGATCAATAAGTAATAAGATCTCCCAAGCTGTAGATATTAATCTATAGTAAATCCTGTACTTTTTGTAGACTGTTGGGCACGGGGCTTTTCCAATCGTAAAGGATTGCTTTTCCAATCAAACTCACGACAATCAGATCGTAAGGTTGAGACTTAGCGACTAAATTATTGCTACAACATAATTATCTTGTTCTATAAATTATATCTATAATCTATAAAATTGTTTAATAATTATCTATAATCCATCGTATACAGCACTTTTTAATTGAATGTATTTCCAATATGCCATTAATTCCCGCAATGATACTTTTAAAGAATCTTGACCCCATCTTTTACAATCGTCATTGAGGAGGTATCAACAAAATTACCGCACCATGAACACCTGCCAGATTTATTTTTTGAGTGCAAAGTTTTCATTAAAAACCGTACCTGACTGAAACGAGCGTGGTGAATTTTCCAAGAACATTGAACAAACAAACTTGCGCTTTGTTTTTAATAGTAAAATAAATAAACAGGTCTTTATAGTACACTAGAAACAAAGTTGTTTTTTTTATTTTTTATTTTATATATTCACGCCTATCCCCCGCAGGGGTTGGCAGAGACCACAGAGGTCCATCCGCTACCATGAATGGTAACGAACGTAGCGAAACGGCTCTTCATTAGTCGCTTTTCGCCCTCGTGAGAACGTATACAATAATTAATTACAATATGATGTGTTGTGTATACAAGGGGCTAACTAATCTCTATAGCGATGTTTTCTAATCACTGGCTAACCGTTAAATAATCGCTGGAGAAGAGTTAAGTTATATTTTACAATTACGCGACATACGAGGGCAAAAGTAATGCGTAAATTCTGTGAAATACAAATTTCTCAACACAATAGGTGTGAAGAGTAACATTATTGGTTAAAGAAGGAAGTTTTTTTATGAAAACTTTGCACTCAAAAAATAAATCTGGCAGGTGTTCATGGTGCGGTAATTTTGTTGATACCTCCTCAATGACGATTGTAAAAGATGGGGTCAAGATTCTTTAAAAGTATCATTGCGGGAATTAATGGCATATTGGAAATACATTCAATTAAAAAGTGCTGTATACGATGGATTATAGATAATTATTAAACAATTTTATAGATTATAGATATAATTTATAGAACAAGATAATTATGTTGTAGCAATAATTTAGTCGCTAAGTCTCAACCTTACGATCTGATTGTCGTGAGTTTGATTGGAAAAGCAATCCTTTACGATTGGAAAAGCCCCGTGCCCAACAGTCTACAAAAAGTACAGGATTTACTATAGATTAATATCTACAGCTTGGGAGATCTTATTACTTATTGATCTCAAACATTTTTCTAACACAGCACCTAGCTGACTTGGAATAGTTAACAATAATTAGTAATAAAATAAACATAAAAATAACAAAAAGGAGTGTAGAAAGATTGCCAAAAATTATAAAGAGATTGATGCCAAAGAATATAAAGAGACCCTCGTTTTGTCGTCTTGGTTGTACATTTTTCAAAATTGTATAGTGTATTTACCAGAAACTCGAACCAGAAGTTTTTTTTCACCAAAATGTTTAATTTGATCTTGGCTATTGTGTAATGTTCCGGACTTGATATTATAATAATTGAAGACACGCCACGTCCAATCGAACCGCTGGATTATCTTAAATGATATTTAATTATTACCTACACTTCTATAAATAAATATGTACGCATAAGGTGCACATAAGTCTCGTAATTATTATTATTATTATTTTTTTAAATAGATCTATTTAAATTTTAATAGTATTTATTGCCATATGCGAATGACCAAACTTAAATATTGTGGGTAAAGTCTTTGTAAGGTGAATATTAAAGCATATTATAGAAGTCATATAGAATATTTATTAAGAAAACAACACAACATCAAAGGGTGGTTTACGATCTACACATATATATTAATAACTTTAGTTCAAAGAGTCTCGGAGTGACACGATATTACGAACGTGTTTGTTGGCACAAGAAGATTCTTAAAATTATATATAATATATCAAGGTATACTTTATTTTATTTATTAATTTACTTTATATTGTATTACCTTAGAATAATAGAACGCAAGAGTTTCATTTCATGCCTATTAGAATTTTTATATCAGTTAGCATGGGGAATAAAGTATAAAACAGTATAAGAAAAAAATACAATGGTATATAACGTATTATAAATATACAAACATGCTTTAGACAACAGTAACAACAACGAGAAAATAATAAGGGCGAGCACATTAATAAATTTTAATTAAAGTTTAAAAAAATAGTAAATACCTATTGTATGTATATATGTTGAAAAATCTTAAAAAAAGCGTGAATCTGAACATTATTAAATCTCAACAGGCTTTAACAAAATCCATAGAAAATGGAAATGGTCAATTAGGAGTATTGATGTCATTTAACTGTTCATAAGTTTATGTTAATCTAATTGTTATAACCAAATGATCGATTTGAACGTCTAGTGACGTGCCACGTCTATCACATAGGATGTGTACACGGTACATATCGTTACATTAATTTCTCTTTGATACCGATAAGGCTTGTTACAAACAAGCTTTGTACTTTGTGGTCGGCTCTCAAACAAAGCTCGTTTCACTATTGCACTATTACGCTCTAAGCTGTCTGAGAAATGAGTTATTAATGTACTCGTATGTATGTATATATTCAGCATATCCCTCTTTATTTGCAACAACGTATGCCCGCTATTATGTCTGTGTTGGATTACCGTATTTACTGTATATTTTCAGGTTAATTATTTAAAATGTTCACGCACTACGATGAGATAGAGAAAATATAGAAAGAAATAGAATAGAGCGAATAGAGTGAGATGGACAAGTCTTCCTAAAGCCGCAACTAACCTATCAGATGATCCATGAGTACGACCGATCCGCCAGGAGTGTAGATTAAAAAGAAGAAGATTTTTATAGGATGAAAGCTAGCTATGAACTATAAAAAATGTGTTAAAAGTTAAAACATCTTTGAGATAATCATACTTTACAAAAGGAAACGCAAAATGGCATTTCCAACGAGCAAATGGCGGAATCGTGCCGCTTTGTTGTCAGCCATTCGACTCAGATTGAAAGGGCTGGCTTCGATATTGTATGAAGCAGCTAACTGTCGGCCGGGACGATGAGTGAATACCTACACCCGATACAAAGAACTTGTCGGAATATTGAGGCTTTCATACCCATTCGAGTAGCAATTTTCGATATGAATGATAGTTTCGTAAAACGGAAAACCGATTCGACCCATATTATGTATTAAGAACGTAAGCATCAACCTTTGCATATTAAGCAGTTCAAATACAACTAGTATTAGGACAAATGTATAGTCAACTACAAATTCAAGCCCAGAGATATTATAGGCAATCGCTTAGTTTAGGGTCCACAATTATAAAAATTAATCAATTTATGATCAGCAATTTTAGCAGGTAAATTTTTATTTTCAGATACACAATAAATTTGTTATTATTATTACAAGAGCAATAATTTTAGAAGTACGCCAACGTAGGCCACTGACGTTGATTGCTTTCCATCAGATGATACGCTTGCTCGTTTGCCCTCCCTATCACATAAAAAAACAATCGAATTTAGGCTTGTGTTCAATATTTTTAACATTTTATTGATTACTTAATATTGAAAACGTTAGATTACTCTCAATCATTTCCAATTATAATAATAAACAGTTTAATAATCGAAAAAAAAACCGCAAATCTTGCTAATAAAGTTTAATCTTTCTAATATGTGCTAAAATCTATAGAACTGTACGAACGAAACATCCGATGAAATAAAACCGACAGTAGCTCACCACAACAGTGAAGCGAAATGGCTGGCTAAAGTTAACCGCGAAGCTACAACACTGCACAAGTTTCTTAATTAACTTGTTATTGTTCGCGGCACCAGACGGTAAGAATATCGGACACTATTGTTGTTTATAAAGTTGTCTACTCTACACTATAATATAATTACATATATTTAAGTTTATTATTAGTCTCTTCCCTTTATCAGAACCTGGATTTTGGTCCATCTCAATTAAGGGGTTTCCCGTAATTTTCATGCACGTAGCGTTGCGTCACCCAACAAGCTGGTTGGGGATTGCAGATTGTTAACAGTTGAGTTCCAGAGGCCCAACTCCCTCCCCCATCCCCTCCATAATACTACTTTCTTTAAAGGCCGGCAATGTTTCTGCACTGCCTATGGCACTGTGGATGTTTATGGGCGGCGATGATTGTTTTCCATCAGGTGACGCACCTGCTCATTTGCCTTCCAACCCCATAAAAAAGAGTCTAATTGATTTAATCGCAGATTCAGTTACACCATTCGATCAATTGATTTTCATAATTTTGCTTGGTTTGATTTTAGGTATTTTGTCCGGGCGTGTACGAGTATGAAGCACCTAAGATTATCCTTATGACACAGAAAACTGGATACGTTTAGTGGAAGATCGGACAAGGTATCGTGTGTTCCCGGGGGCGCCATTGTACAGCAATGGACTGCTGCAACTGATGGTGATGACGATCATGAAACGCATGAAAGTCCAAAGTTGTTTGAAAAATATTACTGTATAAAAGTATTTAAATTGGAACCTAAATAATAGTTATCAAAGCGTTCCAAACATTTCTAAATCGAGAAATAAGAGGGATCTAAAGCCTTTGTTCAATCACCATTGATTATTCGAATTCGAATGTGCACATCGAGCGATTGTATATACATGTATACATATGTATATCACTGAGATACCTCTAGTGCTGATCCAAAGAAAAACTGACTTGTCATTGAAGGTCATCTTATTATTATTCTTCTTCATTTCTTCCGGTTCTTTTTCTTTTCTTTTCTTTGATTGTCCGCTTACGTCTTGATAAAATGGTGGTTATTCTACCAAAAAGTTACGATACACGCATTTATTTCCTATCACTTCACTTATACGCCTTAAGCTTGTGTACACCATCACAAAATGACATCAATTAAACAACGCCACTGATGTAAGTTGGCGGGAAAAGTCCTTTCGGTTCTTTGATTTGAATTAATTACTATTTAAGAAATCATAATAATATATAACACTAATTTTTGAAATTTTATTATTACAAAGGTTTAAAATAATAATTGTTAAAATATTAATTAAATAGAGTAATAAGTTTTTGCGTGTGTTAATGCACTTAAGGTAGTTTCTTATATTTGATAATTACTATCACCGCTTAGTGATAGACAATTCATAGACAAACTGAGGCGTCCCACAAAGTAAATTACCTGGCCAAATCTTCCTTACTCCCAGAGCAGCTAATTCAACCATATAAACATTCCTGTGGTTTGTGAAGGCGTACTATAAATAGATACTACAAAAAATACTAAAAAAAATATGCAGTTAGTTTTCTTAATATATTGATAATTTTCTTAATCGCAGTGCCTTCGGTTAATTTAAAAAAAAGGCTTTCTTTTGGTTCCCATTGTGCTATGGACTTAAAGTAATTTTAAAACGCCATCTTAAAAGTATATATAATGTTAAAATGCAATTTATTCGATTTACTTAGTTTGATTTACGTTTTAAAAATCACACCGCTTTGTCAGTTGTATACCACAAAATAACTTATAGTTGTCCAAACCAAACCATACAGTCCGCTATAACATCTATTAAAATATCTTTGTCTTTTGTGTTAAATAAACAGTTTCGGCTTATCTTTGTAGTGCAACACAATGCTCTCGGAATTGCATTTCGTTTTCTCTGTTATTAAGAGTCTCGCTCAAAGAAAAACGCTATTTCAGCTATAACGAAATAAGAACGACTGGAAAGAAGCTTTGTTTAATCAGAGCAAAGTTTTGTCCTGCAATGTGCCGGGGACATGGTTTTTCATCTGTTAAATATCGTCACAAATTACTCAAAGCAGAAGTAGCACTGAGATGTTTTTCTTTAAATCGGTTATTTTATGCACGACTTTATAATATAAATTATATTATCCTATATTGTGTACATTAATATAATTTTCTGTGTTTATTATGTATTTTTTTATTTGTATATATTTTGTCTGTGTTATGTTTGCTTAGAAGTTACTAGTAAAGTAGAGAGCCCCTATTTCTTCCCTTGGGTGTCGTACGGGGCGACTATGGGTGCAAATATTGGTCTAATAAAAATTAATCTGCGGTGTCCAATCCTTACTGCTATGTGTGGGGATTACAGCAACACCCATTTATGAGGGAGGACGACTAAATGTCGACTGTTATGGATGTATTGAATGTCAAATACTCGTATGCTGTCCAGTTGCAAAATACATAGCATCTTTGGAAATATTTCCTTTCTGTATTAAAACTATTAATCGCTATGTGTTAGCAAAGTGTTATGATGAAATATATTTGCTTTTTTTTCTCAGAGTGCCTCTCCGACTAGCGAAGGTTGGCAGCCAATTCAACACAACTATATTCGTCATTAAGAACTTTAGAAGAATCCAATTTAATGATTTAAAAACGCTAAGAATATAAAGTCATTGCAGGGCAAGGGCCTCGCTTTTTGCTCGAGAAATACACATTTGAAGACGAATTGGCGGGGTATACAGACTTGAAATAATTACCTGTAGGCTATACATATATTTTTTCTGATGCGAAAATCAAAGATGCGACCATCGATTTCGAAAGTGAATAGCTACGCCATTGAGCAAATTGAGTCGTCATTCAAACATTGTTATTGTATTCATAAAATAAACATTTTAAGAATACAATAACAATGTTTGACAAACAATTCATAACAACCTGGTCACTGAAAGTATTATAAAATGTATGTATTAAGCATTTTTCTGTTCACCATGCCCGCATCTATTTGTACGTTGAAATCCATACACGAGTCGGTGGCTTTTTAAGAATTTCCGTATTTCAAGCTCGCGCGAGATCCTTTCGATAGAGCTTTACGTCTCATTCATTCAGAAATCCGAAGATAACGGGTCCTGTATAGCTAGACCGTTCTTTAGGAAACTGCAAAGTCTGGACCAAAGAATGATACACAAAGAGATTATTTACAGATTCTGCGCTTGCTAGGTGTAAACTTAACTTATTTGAACTCCGCTCCGCATTTCGTTAGCCAATACAGCGTTATACTCTATTATAAAAAATAATAATTGTAATAATTTCAGTATAAAAAATGAAATAGATATAGTCTATAATAAAAATAATCTTAAATATGCTTTATGATAAGATTATTTCTGCGTTTTATTTTATTTTCATAAAAACAAAATTAAGAGTATCAAGGTAGCAAGGATTAAAGTTAATTATTGTCTGGGTTTACTTACAGTTGTCCATTTCAAGATCTCATAACATTTCGTCCCTAAGGATCAGAAGAACGATACAAAAGAAAAATACCAAAAATTACGTGGGGCAAGTAAATTTCGGGCCAAGCTACTTAGAATGACTCCTCGGGGACCTCTGAGACGGGGACTTTGCGAATATATTGCGGTTTTATAAGCTTGTTATGTTTACGTCTCTAATATTACGTTTTATACCTTTCAGGCCTATAATGAACCACCGGAGACTTGTATAATTAAAAAAAAAAGTTCGCATGAACGAGATTGCCAATAGACTTGTAAAAAATCATAATTATGCCAGTTTTTGACAATATGAATATATTAATAGACTTTTCCCGCTAAGTTACATTGGTGACGTTGAGTTTTTATTCCATTTTTATTACTTTACTTTACTTTAAACTGGTAAATTAGTTATAACTT